>JAOVYU010000033.1:9465825-9479547 GCA_025674565.1 Synodontis membranacea
ATACATATATATATCATACTGGTTAAAGTTTCCCAAAGCCCAGATGATATGGGTATCAACATGTCTCTGTGAATTGTATTACACGTGCTCTGATGTTGTGTCCTCAGATACCTCATGAACGTGACATTTGAGGGCCGCAATCTCTCCTTCAGCGAGGATGGCTACCAGTTGCACCCCAAACTGGTTATTATTTTGCTGGATAAGGAGAGACAGTGGGACAGGGTGAGTATTTATTGTTTGCCCTCTTTATCGGACTCTCTAGAGAGTCCTCAAACCCTACTTACATCCACAGTGGTATTTCGCCTCACATCGCTACGCTGGTTGTTATGAGTGTTTCCATCTTCAGTTTGCTGTTGGCTGCCTTGATTTTACTGCTCCCACCAGGCTCGTGTGATATCCACAGAAGCTCGCTATAGCGCATAGAGAATGCCGCCCATTTGACCACAGTTCAGGTGCATTCCTGCTAAAGATACAACTTTTCATAAGCTGAAAGCACACTTAGCCACCTACATTACTTTTAGGCTTAAAGGCTGATGACACCCATTCCCACTTGTAGCGACCAAATCCCTTCACTTAGCGTTTACTTAAAGTTAACCTTTAGAACAAAGAAATGTATTGCTTTGCTCGCTCTTACCATCAGCTGCATCCTGAAATTGCAGTCTCTTACAGTACTTACAGTAACTAAAATAAATTACTTCCGGTCACTTTATCGCATCGCGCCACGGCCTTCTATACAAAAAAAAAAAAAAAAAAACATCACAATGACATCATAATGCCGTAATCAGCCTACACAGCCCTCTTTCTGTCTTTCCACTTCCCATTATTATTCAGCCATACTCACATTAATACTGCCCTGACCTTTCTGACACGCTTATCTCCGTCTTCTCCACTTATCCTTAACCTGTCTCTAACCACTTTCCTTCTTCTTCTTCTCTCATCCTTGTGCTTCCCAGGTGGGTAAGTGGGAGAATGGCTCGCTGACCATGAAGTACCATGTGTGGCCACGCTATGAGCTCTATTCCGATGCAGAAGAAAGGGATGATGACCACCTGTCTATCGTCACACTGGAGGAGGCCCCGTTTGTCATCGTGGAGGATGTGGACCCCCTCAGTGGCACCTGCATGAGGAACACGGTTCCCTGCCGAAAACAGCTCAAAGCCCAGTAAGCAGCCGTCAGTGTAGTCCACGAGTGAATGCAGGTTTTGAAATGTTGTGTGTGTGTGTGGGGGGGGGGTCTTAAATAAAAGCCAATAGTCTGAACAGACTTCAGATAAACGCTTTATGATAACTGACATTATAAAAGTGTTTAAAAGTGCAAAGTAGTCCAATAAACACCATGTATACATAGTGAATACAAGTTACAAAATACCCATCTTGCTACTTAGACAAGACCTAATAAGACATAATAACAGTGCTGGTCTAAAACCCTTCTTTATATGAGACTCAAATACTATGCCTGATGATACCCTAGTTTGATGGAATTCTCACAACTATGGCAACAACAAGTGTCTCAAAAATCTTAAAGCCCTGAGCTACACCAGAAAGTTAAAACTCACCAACGGGGATGGAGAGGTGCTTAAACAGAATTATGAACTATGAGAGAAGGTTGCCATAAGATGACAATAAAAGAGAGAGAGCGTCTTAGAGACAAATGACCTCCGGGTTAATGATTTCAAAATCCGGACCTTGAAAGAACGGAGGAATGTAGTATCATTGAAATGTTTATGCTTTGTCTTGTTCTTGTTAACCTCTGGAAACATCCTTTGTGCCATGGGGATTTCAGGTCTCTAGCTGTCAGCTTACACACTCCTTTAAATTTTTTCAGAAACCAAACAGGAGATTCAGGGATCTATATCAAGCGCTGCTGCAAGGGCTTCTGCATAGACATCCTCAAAAAGATCGCTAAATCTGTGAAGTTCACCTACGACCTCTACCTAGTGACCAACGGGAAACACGGCAAGAAGATCAATGGCACGTGGAACGGCATGGTGGGCGAGGTATGAGGCACATTTCTCTGCGTTAAATAGAAACCCTAGGAACCTCTGGCAGCACGGGCTACGGAGAGGGATTTGTGTCTAGACACGTTAATGAAATATTAAATTTGCGGTCAGCAGTTTTGAAAAAAAAAATAAATAAATAATAATAATAATATTTCATAAGATTTTGGAGAAGTGTTTTGTCATGTTCTAGCTGCTGTTAATAAAATCTGCTGAGAGGCAAAACTCCAGTCTCTGAACGCTCCATGGTCTGGAAACAGGAGAAAAAAAAAAACGAATTATTTGGACCCCAAGGAACCAACCAATCAGGACCATGAAGCAGTCAATCATGTTTGCTGTCAATACAGAAAGCTCCGCCTCTGGCACTATTCAGACATTGTACATGTAAGAAATAATGGTTCCTCAGTGGTTCTTGGTATGGTTAATGATCCTAGCAATTTATAGTATGTGGAATCTATCAAAGGAAACCATCTGTTTTAAGGATTCCACCTATGACCTTTAAGATGTCCTAAAGATGGTTACTATTTATTTATTTATTTATTTTAAATTCCAACTTAGGCAACGTGCCATGAGGCCTGACTTTGTAGGGATGCGTTTATGCGTTCAGCTGAACCTTTGCCAAAATCGCAGACTTAAACTGGAGAACGCATGGCATGACATGTTCTGTTTCTGAAAGGAGTGAGGGAGTATATAGCATAATTGAGTTTGAAATGTCATTTTAGATTTTATTCCACGTAATGTGTCCAATCCTCCACTCCGCTTCCCGCCGAGGCTCTTTTCTGGTCTCTTCTTTCTTCCCCATGGTTACGGAATGACCCGATAAAGTCATCGATTCAAAAAGAAATGCGCAGTCTGTTCACTGAATAAGCACAATTCGCCTGACGCCCATTGAGCTCATCAGCACTGGTACAGCGTGACGCTCCGTTATGAAATGCCTGGTGTCGTGTAGAATCTGCCGTTGCTCCAGGTGATATTGGAATTGCCCATGCATGTGGGCCAATATTCCCATCAAGATGCCTATCAGAATAATTTAATTTGAAATGAGGTGATCAGCATGCTGGCGGTGTTTCAACGAAGGAGAATTTGCATTGCTATGATGCACAGACTGATGCGGTTGTTGGAAGTCAAAGAGGGCGCCGGGAGTCGACTTTATTCAAGGAGACACGAGTATGTGTATAGTAAATCTCGGAAAAGTGGATTAACATCTTGACACTTTTAAACTTAGAGGTTAAGTAATTAACAGTCTAATTGAATGCACGGGTGTTCGAAGATGAAGTTCCTTAAGCGCAGAAGATAATACTCCATTTTATTTCCCTCCTTAATATTCATTTATTGGTCTTTATTCGAGCTGGCATGCAATTTTGATAGAACATGAAGTGATTGTTTTTCAGGCTGTTAGTGTGTCACTTAGCAGTCGTGAAAGTGTGAGAAAAAAGAGGAGGGGGGGTGAAAAGACAGAGTGAGTCGACGGCACAGAGACGGCGCGAGAGTGAGACGGATGGAGAGGTAATGAGCGACAGAGAGACGGACAGCCCGAGCCGATGTCCAGCTGGTATTTTAATTCAGATTAGAAATAATATCTGCTGCAGATCTGCACTTGTTTAAATCATTCTGACACGTTTGTCTAACTCCTTTTCATTTAGAGTCACGTTAATTATCGTCGCATCAGTCATAATGTCCGGGTAGGCTGTTGCTTCCGGCTGGACGGCTCACTGCTTAATAACCGTACATAATGGCTGGAGACTTTTCTAATACGTTTTTTTTTTTTTTTTTTTTTTTTTACACAAACAAACACATATTTCATGCATAAGATAATATCGGTTAAGTTAGCAGGAATGAGAAAGGCAGCGGAGAGATAAAGGGGAAAGTGTGTTGGTTAAGATAAGGTAAAGAGAGGCAGGGCAGTATCTCTGCAGCATACATTCACCTTATTAATTCAGTGTATTGCATCCCCATTTTCCCGTGTAGCCCAAGGCCTCTGATATTTAAAGCTAAATATACCTGAGCTGAAGAGGGGTCTAGGGAAGGGAAAAAAAAGTGGATAGAGAAGAAGGGTGAGAGAAAAAAAAAAAAAAAAACTATGGCGCGATAATTTCCACATACTGTGACCCACTGTAGTAACCTAATTTCTCCTTTACCTTCAATCATTTATGCCCACTTTTCTTCTCTTTTTTTTCCCTTCGTATATTTTGTGCTTAATTTGTAGTCTTTGGGACATGTGTTACTTTTATTCTTTTTTCATCAGCTGGTTTGTTCTTGCATCTTAGAGGTCCACTGTGTAGGATTTAGTTGGGGGGGGGGGGTCTATTAGCAGAAATAGAATATAGCATTCATAAGTATGTTCTCATTAGTGTATACTGTAAATACCTGTTTTCATAAGCTTAGTACTGTACAGTGTGACCCCTTTATATCTCCCTAGGGTCCGGGTCCTACGGTATTCCACAGAGCCTCTAGGGAGCACCTTCCTCACTTTGCATTTTTACCACCTGACTCTAAAAGGAAGCACCAGAAGGATGACAAAGAAGATGAAAAAAGCGGAATCGGTGTTCGCTGGTGTTGGCTAACGAGTTCTGGAACCCAAATTGTGAAAACTGGAGGATCATACTTATTATTTAGTACTAGAAAAAAAGCAAGGGAGTGTGAATATAAGTACTCGGAAGTACGCTCCGGGCATCGGAAAGCCACCGTATGTTCTAATGCATGTTTAGAAAGGGAGGGGCATTCGGTCGGTTACCATCAACTGAATCCTACGTAGTGGACCTTTAAAAGTGTGCCAGCTTTCTCTGGACCTTTTGTTCAAATATATATACAGTATTAGAAGACTCTCTCTCTTTTGCTCTCTCTCTCTCTCTCTCTCTCTCTCTCTCTCTCTCTCTCTCGTGCTGCAGGTGGTGTTGAAGAACGCTCACATGGCAGTGGGCTCTCTGACCATCAATGAGGAGAGGTCAGAGGTCATCGACTTCTCCGTCCCCTTCATAGAGACGGGCATCAGTGTCATGGTCTCACGTAGCAACGGCACCGTGTCTCCGTCTGCGTTTCTAGGTGTGGAATCACACACACACATATGCGTATGTTCTCGATATCTCCGGGTAACAGCGACAGTAAAGTTTTTTTTTTTTTTTTTTTTTTTTATAAAATCTGTTCTTATTATGATCTCCTTCAGTGCTTAAAAGGTTCCTATTAGAAGTAGCAACCCTTTAGTTCTAATAATGTAGTGCTGAACAAGTATTATTGCTTTGTTAAAATATAAGCGCCGAGTATACAAATTGGAATGTTTTTACACATTACTCCCAGAGAAGTGGAGTGGACACGGGTAGGTTTTTTTTTGTTTTCTAATTCGTACGTTCGTAGAAAATGCATCTACTGAACAGGCCACCCACAGGTATTAATAAAGATCGTATTTTCTTCCACACTCTCACTTCCAGTGATAAACACTCAATAAGCCAATGAAGTGGTATTCCAGATAAGATCACTTATTCGGACGCCTCAACAAGCGCACTTCATTTATAAGACCCTCGACTTGTCTGGTGTAGGAAAGGTCAGGTGAATCGAGATTGACTGAGATAACAGAAAATCTTTAGACATATCTTTTTATTATTATTATTATCATCATCATTATTAGTATTATTATTGTTAATAATAATAATAATAATGATAATAATAAATATAATACATAGAGCACCAGTTAGTTGATATGGAATAATATGAGATCAAGAAGATAAGAAAGGTTATAATATTTTAGCTAATAGTCCAATTTTTTTATTTATTTATTTTTTACATTAGTCTGAACATCTTTGTTTCCATTACCTAAATGTTTAAAGGAGCATTCTGCCCTTTTTAGACCTTTTAGACCCTTTTTCTGCTGTCTGTAAGGTGTCGACAGTAACGTAGTCAAGCCATCTCCCATCCTTATACCCGACACTACTGCTTTGCTGAAAATAAATACTGTGGGTATAAAAGTGACTCTATGTAAAAAAAAAAACCTCTATCGTCCGAACTGACGAGTTCGAATCCCGATGATGCTGCAGCCTTCCATAGAGACCGGGAGACCGAGAGAGAGCAAAATTGGCCTGTGCCTGTACTCTCAGGTAGGGAGGGAGATGTCGTTTTTCTCTCTCTCCCCTGTCAATTACAGTGACTAGCCAATTATAGTCTATGAGCTAATGCATACAGATGTGGGCACAGAGCCCTTTCTATGTTATGCAGAGTGTGTTACACAGCCCCCTGACATTGCATGAGTGGTTCGAAAAGATGTAGTCTGCTGGCCTTGTCTGAAACACGTGAAAGTTTTTCCCCCTCCCTATTTGGTGACTGTTGTGTGATTTTGGAGAGCTGTCTGGTGGGTGGGAATCGGCCATGACTACTAAATAAGGAAGGAGACTGGAGGGGTGGAGGGATAAAAAAAAAAATAATAATAATAATAACATGATTTGACATGACAGGATTTATTTTGGTTTCATTTTTTACGTCACTAAACAATATTGAGAGGGGTGTGTAGACTTTTTATATCCACTGTATGCCTCGTGAGTCACCTTTTCAAAAAGTTTCCCAGCTTTCTTGTGTCTGATCACGGAGCTAGCCGGTAAAATTCAAGTCCTCGAGAGCAAAATGCGATGCATACATTAGATGCTAGTGCGTCCATTTTGTCTGTTTTATAAAAACATGTATCATCACGCAGATGCGTGTTTTGGTGTTGGTGACACAGATGACTCATCCAAAAAAAATCAATGTGTATACAGTATATCGATGGTCAAATAGTGAATTGAAATTGAACAATGACGGTTGCAATGTGAACATAACTTTTGTTTCACCTTTAGAATTAGAATTTAGTTTCATTTTAGTTGAAAATTGTTTTAATTATTTTTTTTTATTCTTATAATGTTCTGAAAGGTTCAACCTATATATATATATATATATTTTTTTTTAGACCTGTTATAAACCTATAATTTCAAATCTTCCAACTTTGTAATCTTTGTCTAGTGGTAAACTAGAGTCCGTCCTTGTTGCAGCTTGATCATTCCAAGTGTCTTCTCAGACGAATAAGCATTTTGGCATTTTCTCCTTGTTCCTGATAGCTTGAACAGCAAACACATCTGACTCTCTCTCTCTCTCTCCGAGGAGCTGTAACACTGGGCCAGAACTTATCATCTAAATCTGTCTCCATATTTCCTCTCCCTGTGTCTCAGAGCCGTTCAGTGCTGATGTGTGGGTGATGATGTTTGTGATGCTGCTGATCGTATCCGCCGTGGCCGTCTTCGTCTTCGAGTACTTCAGTCCGGTCGGCTATAACCGCTGTCTGGCAGACGGACGAGGTGCGTATGCACTGACACACACTTGCCTGTACATGGTGGGAGAACACCTATTAAACACCCTGACACATTATAGCCAGGATGTCAAAAGCATGCTGCCCATGCAAGTAAAATGTCCATGTCCTTTTCTCCTATGGCCGTTTCTTCTTTATTGACCATGAGCTGAGATCTTGCTCTATAAAAATTAAGTATAGATTTTAATTTGACACATCACCAGGGATCAGTTTGGGAAAGGGCGAGGTGTTGCGCTAGAGCTGTGCATCATGTTGCCATGGAGGTGTTCAGTAAAGCCAATGAAAAGTTGCCAGTAACATTACTATCTAGACCTCACGATGATTAAAGAATGTTAATTGCAACGAAATAAATGAAGTTAAATGTCTGTATGTCTGTATCTATACAGTTGCATTGTCCTACTGCGTACAACATAACAGTTTGCTTAAACAAAATTATTCACAGGAAAACTGAATAGGTTTAAAACCCGCGGAAAAATAACTCATATCACCATGGAACATGTCTGAAGCTCCTACTATAAGTCGAATATCTACATTCTGGCACAAGCATACTGTATGTTGCATATATAATAACTTTCACTGAACACTCCATATAATCATTGCAGAGTTCTTCAGAGTTATTTTAACATACAGTATTGAGTGTAGCCCACTTCATACATAATGATTGTGCTTTTTCATGGCATTTGATTAAACTTACAGGGCTCCAGAAACAAGCCTAACTTCCCTTCTCTACAAACACTATTTGGCTGGCAAGTCATATGGTAGCGTGTTACAGTGAAATGGGTATTTTTTACAGTACTGTACATTCTTTAGGCTACTGAGAATACAGAGGCTTTCTGCATTGTAAATATACCCCTGTTATCATGTGACTTAGAGAAAAAAGTCAGTAAGTCAAATGATCATAGAAATTAGTTCGGTTAAATGGCACTGGTGCGGAAGGTGACATACAAACCATTCAAATGAAAGTTTGATACAGTATGTTGCTAATCATATATTTGTGCTCGAATGTCGATATTCAGTGTATAGGAGGTGCTGTGAAACTGGGTTAGCTAAAAGAAGATAAGTAAAGCTTTGATGTTTAAAGGGTTAATCTGAAGCGACCGAATTCTGTCATCTCACCCTCCGAAATATATTTCCAGTCTCATCACTGGACATAAGTTTGGGGGGGGGGAAAGAGTTTTTATGACCCTGTAGGAGCAAATTTGATGTTTGAATTAGTTTGAATTTGGGTATATAATTATACACTGTAATGATGTTTAGAAAAAATAAATAAAAACTAATACAAATGGGATGCAACTACTGCCAACGAAAGTATGCGGCGTGGAAATACAAGACTATCTTATAGAAGCTAACTCTGATAGAAGCTAAAATCTTTTGAATATGAATGAATACATTCAGTGTTAATTTTTATAAAAAGACTGCCGTGATGTTATTTATTTATTTATTTAATAATAATAATAATAATAATAATAATAATAATTAAAAAAAAGAAACTTGCTAAAAAGTTTCACTGGACTTGACAAAAAAAAGTTGCGCAAAATTCATATTTCAGTAATAAGTTCATTCAGAGCAGATACGCGCAAAATTAATGCTGGCATTTCTACCTCTAGGTTTTAAAGGAATAGTGTTATGGTTTCTATTTCTCTCTTTTTTTTTTTATTTACAAAAAAAAAAAAAAACCACATCACATCCACTTTGGGTCATAGGCCACAGTCAGCCGAGTCTAATTGCAGTGCAAAGAAAAAAAAAAAAAAAAAAACAGTACAGTAATATCGCACTTTAGCGTTACGCTGGCAGGCCTCTCCACATAAATCATCGTACCTGCTTTGGATTTAAACCTGCGGAGATGCCACCATTGCATTATCTCCTTAATGTTTCGGTTCCAGTGAAATTTTCTGTGACCACAGCATTAAGAATAAACTCTTGCCAGACAGAACAACCCACTATAATCAAATCAGACCTATTAGAATAGATATATGGTGAAACCAAACCATAGACAAAGCTGCGCTGTGCTGTATTCAGGTAATCGCTGGGAGCTGAGAGAATACAGAGACTGCTGATTTCTCCTCTCGCCCCCAGGCCTATGTTTAATGACATGTCCCCATTACATAAGCCTGTTGTACTGTGCTGGAGCTTAAAAGCTATTCTAATTTTCCATAACTATAACACTGTAGAGTCCCTCTGTGTCTCTCTGTCTAGCCATCTGAGAGCATTACGCCATCTCACCTCAAATTACTCTTTCAGCTCCTTCTGAATATGCTTTTTTTCTTGCATCCGTCTACTTACAAACGGCTTCTCTTTCTTCTGTCCTTTTTTATTCACCATTTTCCATCTCTCTCTCTCTCTCTCTCTCTCTCTCTCTCTCTCTCTCTCTCTCTTGCTCTCTGTCTCTCTGGACTTTTCTTTGTGTGTATGGTCTTGTTTCTTTCTTTCTTTCTTTCTTCTGCTCACTCTTTTTCATCTTCTCTGCCTTCAGAGCCAGGCGGTCCCTCGTTCACAATCGGAAAGGCCATATGGCTGCTCTGGGGTCTAGTCTTCAACAACTCCGTGCCTGTACAAAACCCCAAAGGCACCACCAGTAAGATAATGGTATCAGTGTGGGCCTTCTTCGCTGTCATCTTCCTGGCCAGTTACACTGCCAACCTGGCTGCCTTCATGATCCAGGAGGAGTATGTTGACCAGGTGTCTGGCCTCAGCGATAAAAAGGTACTGAGGATTTACCTATAAAATCTAGATTACTGGGGATAAGGCCAAGGGCTTTCTTCTGTCTGTACTCTGGGAGTGACCTTTAAACACTGGCCTTCACAGCTCAATAAATGTAGAATAACACAGCATATATTATTTACAGCCTAATTTCTGTAGTGCTAACATCAATTTATACTTTGACACAGTGAAGAAGGGCTGTGTTTAGCCGTATGCCTTACAAACTGTCTTATGCAAGCCAAATGTAAAAAAAAAAAAATAATAATAAAATAAAAAATTGTGAAACTATCAAAATAATTACAAATAAAAAAGGTTCTAAACATCAAAACAGTTATTATAAACATCAGTAAAAGGTAAAAAAAAAAAAATATTAATGAAATCAAGTCAATATTTTAGTTTTAAACAGTTATCATAGGTACGCTGACATTTGGGTTTATAAGGAATTAAGTGGTACGTTCTTTGAAACATCTCGTAGGGCTTTTCATAAACTGTACTCGTGTTTTTCCTTTTAAAACACAATCTGTTCTTTTCTACTTGCACACTGACACAGGAGACGTAAAGCAAACATCTAAGACAGCATTTCTATTTCATTTACCTACTGTACTGTATGTCTGAGAGCAATCTTACTGTACTTTACCTTACCGTACCTTTGGTTGTCAGATATAATTGCACAGAAGTGTAACTCCTCAGCTCGTTCTTCTTGAACTCTTTGCACTAGCTACAAGAATGTTTTTCTTAATTATTCGATAAGCTGCAAGACTCTGGGAAGGTCTCATCACTACCAGATGTTTGTATTAAGCAGAACGTTGGTTACGTAGAGGCATTGCTCGTTGGCTTTATTACCTGTACGCTGAAAGCAGTACAGATCCTACAGCTACTGTAATGGAATGCAATAGAAATATTTAAAAAAAAAAAAAGAAAGAAAAAAAAAAAGAAAAATAAGAAACACGAATATGATAATGTACTGTATGAATGAGAAGAAAGCAAGCACTGGAATAAACATCTATTGGACACACCTACTCATTCATGAATTTTTCATTTTTGAGTATTTTCTAGATTTGTACTGTAGAACAGTGCTGAAGACATTACAACTATGAAATAACGCTTAGGACACATATAGTATTGTGTAGTAAACATAAAAGTGTTAAAAGAAATATGGTCCATATGGTTCAAGAACTGCTCGACAGTACATTACTTTAAGACATGAAGTGTTTTTTAAGCAATAAAAATAGAGAAAGAACATTGAAATAGAAGGTGTGTCCAAACTTTTGACTGATACTCTGTATAGCAGCACGAAAAGCCCCAGTTTGTTTTTAAATTATTGGCGCAAATTTGGTTTCATTTAACAACACGGTTTTCAGCCTCGTTGTTTTTTTTGAAGCTCGATCCAGCAATATCTTATGTTATTTTAGTGTTTGGTGCTAAATCAAGGTCAGGAAATTGTAATGTGATAAACATGTGTTTAAATTGTCAAACTAATAATATAACACCAGTGGGTTTTGCGATTTCATTAAAAGGAAGCACTGAATAAAGAAACGGCACATAACTAAGACACGTGTCTGTTTTCGGCTAACTCTGCTTTTTACTCCCATGGAGCTGTCTGAGTAACATTTAAGTCTGTCGTTCCACTGGAGCGCCGAATGATGTACACAGCTCCTCGCTATGCACATGTAAATAAACTCTGAATGCACACCCCTAACTATAGGTTTTCATCAGAGTACACTGACTAAGCTGCCTTTTTTCGGCCACAGCCGAATCGCCGCAAGACTTTCAAAACCTTCAGGCTCTTTCATTAACAGCTGAGACTGTCGCTTTGACTTTGTTGTACATTTGCTTGATCAGCTTAAGGAAATATGCATCGGATGTTTACTCTCCGTTTGTCATTGTAAATTCAGTTAAAGTGCATGTACATGGCCTACGTGTTTGACATACCCCAGCAGCGTTGCCGCTAATTGCTGTTTCTCACCCATTGTACTCGTATTATGTTCTTGTAGCTTTGCACTTGGCCTTTATAAATGAGAAATTATTGGGCTAATGGGAACTAGGTTACAGCTGCTAAAACAGGCAAGGAGAACTGGCAAGGAGAACCTGTGGTAGCCACTCATAACCTGAGAACGGGGAGTGGTTTTATTTCTTTTTTACATTTTTAGAATGTGCTGTATTTTTTTTTTTTTTTTTTTCAAATGGCATCCTAGAGGATGTATTTGATAAAAATGAAAAAGAGGAAAAAAAAAAAAAAAAAAGGTTGCATTTGTCTTTTATGATTTGAAGTAGCCAAGATACCACAGGTATGTAAAACAGCAGTGGCAGTGTTTAAAAAGTGAATGTGCACCCAACTGTTGAAAATACATTACAGCGTGTAGGCTAGCGTTTCTGAATGAATGCAGGTTTAACTACCGTGTTCACACTGACCTTTCTCTCTCTCTCTCTCTCTCTCTCTCTCTCTCTCTCTCTCTCTCTCTCTCGCTCTTGCTCTCTCCCTACAGTTCCAAAGGCCAAATGACTTTTCTCCTCCGTTCCGCTTTGGCACGGTTCCCAATGGCAGCACGGAGAGGAACATTAGGAACAACTACAAAGAGATGCACAGCTACATGACCAGCTTCCACCAGAAAAATGTAGACGAGGCCCTCCATAGTCTGAAAACAGGGTAAAAGAGAGAAAGAGGTTAAAAAAAAGCAACAAAAAAGTGTGTTGGGGATGGAGAGAGAGAGAGAGAGAGAGAGAAAGAGAGAGAGACAGATAGGATATGAATGTGTGTGAGTGGGTGTTCAGTGGACACGTAGCTGCTGATAGCAACAAACCAGAGAAGCCTGTGGCTCTTTGTTTAGGGATGACTAAACCACACATGTTTATATGTTTCATCTATCAGATTCTACTTCTAATATGTGTAAGATTCTCATTTAAACACACTACAATACTATTAAATGCCAAAGGCAGAAACTGGACTGTATTGTACTACTACTACTACTAAAATAGGCCACACGTGTAGTCCAAAAGCATTGCAGCATCTCTCTATTTAAGAGAAAAATTGTGTTCTTTACTACAACAAAGAGGAAAGTTACTGTATATGACGTGAACTATGAGGAAAGTGTGCCGTTACAGCGCTGCAGGAAAATTCCCAAATCAACCGTGTGCTTTGACTCAAATGAAAGTGAGGAGAATGAAGGGAGTGGAAAAAAGAGAAGAGGCTGGACAAAGAACTCACTGACCAAGCACAGTCTCTAATTTATTCATTAAAAAAAATGGAATGAATAGCAATGGCAACTTTATTTTAATAAAGAAATCGAATATGTAAGGAATAAAGTATGGGCTGCGAGTTTAAAGGAAAATAATCAATGATGGTGTGATACCTGATGTGAAGCAGAGTTACTGTTACCTCTCCAAAGGTGATTATTTTCCTCTAAAATCATGCCTACCAAAATGGATTTCAAAGTCCCGAAAACTCTCCTGTGGTGGAAAAGAACTCTCCTTCTTCCAAAAATGCTACGAGTGAAGTCATTTTGGTGTGATTTGCCTTGTAGCTGCAAAATTACTTTGCATTTCCTGACCAATCAAATTTGAAATTCATTTAAACCAATGGTGGATCTGTAAGATTTAAATGACTACAAGATTTTTAAACAAACAAACCTCCTCCTCCTTCCCATTTCGGCTATTCCCAACTAGGGGTCGCCACAGCGGATCTTTTTGTCCGCACGTCCGATT
>JAOVYU010000033.1:9518942-9530571 GCA_025674565.1 Synodontis membranacea
CTCTTTAACACACTCAGGCAATAGAAAGTTAGCCAAAGAGCCCAAGAACTAACACCAGTGTGTGTGTGTGTGTGTGTAATACCTTGTTCTAACAAGCTCAATATGATTTCAGAATAATGACAATTCCCTCAAAATAGCTGCTCAACCCCATAATAGAAATCATTACTTTGCTGTGAGGTGGAAAGAACTGCCTGGTCTCCTCATTTCTTACCTTATTATGACTTTGGAACACAGACTGCACCAATGAATTTGTACTAAAACAGAGACAATATAGAACAAGCCTACAGTTCTACTCAGTGGCACTGATATGAATTTGGTCCGATCTTTAGTAACTGTAAAATGTATTTATAACCCAAAAGTAGAATTTAGGGACAGTAACCTACTGACATTAAAGGAAAACATTTTTCAAGCTGACCTCTTATCTACCTCGTCCGTAGCATACAGTATATGTTTATCACAAGCATGAATTTTAAGAAGGCTCTCTGTACTGAATCTTGAAATTCTTTGAACTTCAGTTATGATGGAAGTCACATCTCACTTGTTAACGTTTGCCTACTGTTTAAGCCTAATACTGCATGACTATATAAGGGGAATTCAAAGAGAGAAAGACTTACTAAAGATGTTTTTTTTTAACCTATAATATTTTCCTAGGATAAGAATACATTAAAACCACAGCATTGATAATCGCTCAGTTCCGATTGGTCAGACGGTGCCGATTCCTTCTTCTTTTTTTCAGTAACAGGAGCTCTAACTGCAGTCCTGGGTGCAAGGCAAATCATTAGTGTAAATTATATTAATGTACTCATTCTAATTTCTTTTGTAACCACTAAGACACCTTTATTTAGCATTTTTAGAAGGAGACATATTTGTCAGCAACTTGAAAGTGTCAGAAATAAGGCTGTAAGTTTAAATTTTATTTAATTATTACAGTTGACCCTCGCCACTTCGCGCTTCGAATTTCGCGGCTTCACTCTATCGCTTTTTTTTTTTTTCAAATACAGTATATTCATTAAAAAGTTGATCGAGACAGGGAAAATGCAGGTTGCGCTCGGTTGTCTTGAGTCAATTATTTTTATTTTTTATTTTTTATTAACTTTTTTCCAAAAAATTTTGTGTTATTTCATGTCTAGAGGGCTCTAATAATGTTAAAAACAGGTTTTCTATGCTCTAACTATGCGGTAATACTACTTCGCGGAAATTCACTTATCGCGGTAGAGTCTGGAACGGATTAACCGCGATAAACGAACCTATTGGCTGACTGGGGCCTTTTTAGTGGAGTTTGCGTGTTCTCCCTGTGCCTGTGTGGGTTTCCTCCAGGTCCGCCAGTTTCCTCCCACAGTCCCAAGACGTACGGATTAGTTATTCTAAATTGCCAATTGGTGTGAATGTGAATGTGAATATCAGTTTGTCTCTCTGTGTTGTAGATTGTGATAGTCTGGATACCTGTCCAGGGTGTACCCTGCCTCTCGCCCGATGTAAATTGGCATTGTCTCCAGCTTCCCCGCAACACATAAGTGGGATATAAAACAAATGAATGCATTTCATAAGAAAGAAAAAAGAGAGAGTGGTTAGAGAATGACTTTAAAGATGTTATAACAGAAGTGATAACAGGAACCGACTTGTGCCGTGGATGTTCCACAACATCCAATGATAAAATTGTAATCACTATCAAATTATAAGAGGAACAAAACTCCCTGGGGCAGTAAATATTTTTTTTAAAAAAGTCATTAATCCACTTAGAAGTAAATAGCGTATATTGTGTATGCTAGATCCTTTTGTTCTAAATTATTATTTTTGGCCTCCTGCTGGGTTTGTTTATGCACTCGTTGGCCTCTTGTGTGATTAAACATATTTCTGAGTCAATGCACTGGAGCCACCTTGTGGTTGAATTCAAAACACCAGATTTGTTTTACATTGTTTTTCCATTTCTGTCTGATTCAGCCTTGTATAGGATATATAGAATATGTGTTGGAGGTTATAAGACATAAGCAAGAAGTAATATACACAAATGTTTCATGTGTCCCTGAACCGATATAAGAGCAAAGAAAGGAAGCATGGATATGATGACGAGGTTAAAAAAAAAAAAAAAAAAAAAAGAGGAACTTATGTCAGAGGGACTAAAAGGGAATAAAATCTCATGAGACAGAGGCTGAAAGAGAAAAGCCCAATGAATATCATGTTGCTGAATATTTAGCTTTGGGTACTTACTGTAGTTGTAAGAGTTTCAGTATTGAGGACGTGGAAGTTCTGAATTGAGTAAGTCTAACTGAAACCTCAGGATTTTAAGAGTCATGACACAACTTCCTGTAAAAAAAAAAAAAAAAATTATAGTCACGTCCTTCTGACATTACACAGATTAGAGACTGTTTGACCACAACCAGTGTGTTTAACCAGCAGGCCGTGATTAGACACTTAAACTATTTCTTGCGTGCAATTACACCGTAACTGGGACTGGGACAAGAAGATGTTTAGAACACAGTTTGGATTGTTCTGGATTTTACTTTTGTGTTGCTGTAATAAGAGTGAAGGTATGCATATTGCTTTTTTTTCTGTTATTATATTCTTGTATATTTGTACAGACTGGTTCGATTTACTCCTCT
The DNA here is from genome assembly GCA_025674565.1 of Synodontis membranacea. NCBI lineage: Eukaryota > Metazoa > Chordata > Actinopteri > Siluriformes > Mochokidae > Synodontis > Synodontis membranacea. The sequence continues at coordinate 9,521,543 of JAOVYU010000033.1, forward strand.
TATATTCAACGATCGATCGTTTCAGGATTTACATAAAATACCATAGAGATCCTGAGTACTTCAAAACTTTTTTTTTTATTATCCTTATTTTTAGCATTACTATTTTGCTGACAGATATCTTGTAACTTCCTGTGCGATTATCCTGGTACGATAATGATGCTCAGCATGATAACCAGCAACCCTAAACTAAAGTAATACTTTAATGTTGCAATTTATCATCGCAGTATTAAAAATGTTCAACGGTTACTGAAAACATTAGTCCTTAAAAAGTTCACTTTAAAAAAATCTCTTCGCACAGTCAACACAACAGCGCTGGCCTTTTTTAAAAAATAAATAAATAAATAAATAAATAAATAAATTATTTTTTCGACGTAGAATGCATTTTGTGGAAGTAATCTTCAAAATGCTTGCAGACGTACTGACAGACAACAGGGAGGGGGGGGACCATGCATCTCCACAACCATATTTGCAGAAGTTCTCATACTTTGTTGGAAAGTGATTACGTTCAAGTCCAGAACTAAATGGATAAGGGAATGGACGTCACATTGACTACGTTTAGCTTGAAGTAACAAATGCTATAGTGACCTAAATCAACCCCTAAAAAGGGCTACAGTAGACATCAGTCAGATAGACGCCAGCAGCACAGTGTGCAGAAATATCATACCATAAATCCCAAATCCATCCATCGATCCATCCATTCATTTTCTGGAGCACTTGTCTGATGTGGGTCATGGGGAAGCTGGAGTCAATCCCAGTTGACTTCGGGAAAGGCATGGAGTACACCCTGGTACGCCAATCTACCACAGGACTAACACAGAGAGACAAACAACCTATCACACTCACCTCCACACCCATGAGCAATTTAGTGTAGCCACTTGACCTAATACGCCAGGGGTGTCCAAACCTGTCCAGAAAGGGCCGGTGTGGGTGCAGGTTTTCATTCTAACCAAGCAGAAGCCACGGCTGAATCTACTGAAAGTCAAGATCAACTGATTAAACAAGTGGAATCAGCTGTGGCTTCTGCTTGGTTAGAATGAAATCCTGCACCCACACCGGCCCTTTCTGGACAGGTCTGGACACCACCGTAATACGCACATATTTTTGGACCGTGAGAGAAAACTGGACCGATTGGCCAATAGGTTTAAAATTGGAACGTTCTTGTTGTGAGGAGACTAGACTGTTAACCGTCGCCCCACTGTGCTTCCAAAGTCTGAATCATTTTGTGTAATGTCATTCTACAGCAAGGCTTGAGCCTGGAAGGAAACAGTTAAGAAAACATGCAGATATTTGCACCGGACAACACAGCATTTCACAATCCTCATGCAGTCACACACTTAGATTCAGTCAGTTCAAAGCGTTTCCTCTTTGTGCGGCGGTCTGCAAAAAAAAAAAAAAAAAAGCCCTTCAGTCACTGTGACTGATTTCAGTCAAACAGCTCAATATGATGAAAATTCAGGGTTTTTGAGAGCTGGTTGCTTCATTTAAAAACATGACTATATTTCACTAAAATGACGCAGGAGTGCTTTTATTTGCTTTCTGACACCCGCTTAATAGATTCCATTTTTTAGACTAAACAACAGATGTCGAAGTATCTATAACTCATAGGCACCATCGCTTATGATGTACAGACGGCAGCAGAAAATGTTGCCATGTTTGAAATGTTATAAAAAATGGAAACAGAACAATCCTCACAGAATTACTGTAATCAGCAGTTATTCCAATGACGTAAGAATACGGAATATGCAAACTGTGCTCAGACAAGCCAAGAGTGCTGATGAAGCTCGTGTCATCAAGTGACTGATGGTTAATGTACCTCAGCTGATAAGACTGGGTTTCAAAACATCATCTAAGAAATGAGGTCAGAATTTCACAATTGATGGGTTTCTCCAGGTCGCCAAACACATATTCTTGTTTAACCTCCCAGAAGAGGTTGAAAGCTTGTGATCTATAATAAGCTATTATCAATAATGACCTTATATATATACATACATACAGTATTTTATAATTTTACTTTTTTTTTTTTTTTTACAACGTAGTTGTGGTAGTTGAAATTAACTGAGGTGCTAAGAAACTGTTCCTTCTCAATTGAACCATGCTCGGCTAATCGCCTAGGCTAGTGACCATTTGCTCGAATGATACCATGAAGACCTCTCTGCATTAATCTAGGATGACATCTAGGTTGATGACATCTAGCTTACAGTAGCTCAATCATTTTGAGGGGAGCCATAAAAACTGGTGCTAAAGCAATGGAACCTGGAGCCTCTTCCAAACACCACATCTTTGTGTTTTCTCTCTTCCAGCCCAACTTTCACTCTTGAAGCGAACCAGTGTGGCACTGGCAGGAAAATCAGTCCTCCACCACCTTTCGGTCACCATACCAGCTAACACCAGCGTTAAGAGCAGCGTTACATGCTACCGAGACAGCCACCAAGTATGGAGACGCTCTATTGAACAAAATGCTTCTCCTAAACAAGAAATAATAGATTTGTCATCAAATATTACCATGCATAACATCTCATGGTCTGGAGAATACTACTTCGAGTACATGAAAGAGAAGGTGTATTGGGTTGTCCTTGTACGAGGTGAGTAAGCAGGAGAGGGCAACTCAGACAACACCTGACCTCATTTCCTTTTCAGGTCAGAAGTTTTTACCGACAACCTGCATCCTATGAGCAGCCGTGTGAATAGACGGTGCAATTGATATCCAATCGAAAATGGAGTCTCCTTTTAACTGCTTTATTCATTACTTTTGTATTCGGAAGGCATACATACTGTATGTTAAAGATTCACCTGCAGGTTTTCTATTTTCAAATCAGTTTCCCATGAGATTTGTATGAACACATTTTAAATTAAAGAAGATGAAAGACAGGCCTAATAAAATTATGCTTAGGAGACGAAAAAAAAAAAAAAAAAAAACCCTGTACAGAACAGAAAGTGAATGAGTTGACTCATTGTCACTTTCTTTTGAGCAACATCAAAGTTTCTGAAGTTGAACCACTACCAAGAGCCAGTCTCACAACATCCTGAAAACCAGCTGCCTTCCTTGTCTATCTCTTTCTGTCTGTCTTTCATACTCTCTTTCTCAGATGTAGGTTATCTGCCAGATATGGAGAGTTCTGTCATCCCTTTGCTGGTTGCCATCACTGTTGTTCTGCTGCTTCTCAGCATCACTGGATCAGTTTATATCTTCAAGTTGTACAAGGTGATACTGAAAGACAAAAACTAATGTTTTGTTTGTTTGGTTATTTTTACCTTTTACTTACTTTTTTTTTTTTTTTTTTTTTTTTTTTTTACTTTTTTTATTTACTTTTTGGAAAATAATTCTATAGTCCTCAGGAACAAATCTTTAGTGGTTGCAAGAACCCCTAATGTTTGGGGCATCATTGATTATTAAAACACTTTGGGGCATGCTGTATAAGAAAATAATCAGCAACAGGATGGTGTAATGTGACTCAATACAAAGCAGAGTTGTTGTTACCGCTCTGAAGTTAATATGTGTCATACAATATCATGGGTTTTTTTTCACAACAAGTTTTTTTTTTTTTATCAGTGAATGGCATGCCACATATTTTATCCATTTACAATTATGCTTAAAGGTCCACTGTGTAGGATTCACCCACCTGAATGAGCATCCCTTACCCCTCCCTTCCCAAGGGCGTATTAAAATGTATGGTGGCCGTCAGGTACCCATAGCATACTACCAAATACTTACATTCACACTCTCTTGCATTTTCTTATACTGAATAATAAAGTACAATCCTCCATTTTTCCAAATTTGGGTTCTCAAACATGTTAGCTACTGTAGCATCCTTTTCTGTCTTCTTTCTTGTCTTCCTTTCTTCTTCCTTGTTGTCCTTTCACACCGCTGCTTGTAAAAACGTGAAACACGGAAAGTGTTCTCTAGAGCAGAGGTCCCCAACCTCCGGGCCGCGAAGAAAAAATTTCATGGTTAAAATTATGGTTATTTTCTTTCATTAGACTTCCAGATGTTATTTTGAAAAGCATTTCTGCCCTCGCCTCACTACTGCACTTGACTCTGGCACAGCATTTCATGCATCAGCGATACAAGCTAGACCCTAAAAAATTAGCCAAAAACAAAATTCACTGGAGAGCTTTTTCAGGAAGGAACGAGCAAACGATGGGACAGCAGAAGGGCCAGAATGGGTCTGCCAGCAAAAAGAAAGCTGCATTTAAATGAAAATACCAAGGTTCCTACCTAAGATACGGGTGAGATACAGCAGGTGATACACAAGCTCCACACCCGCTATACGAGCCCCCACGCCTCTACCCGGTTCGCAGAAAAAATTCAATGCATGAAACCAGTCCGTGGTACAAGAAAGGTTGGGGACCGCTGCTCTAGAGGTCTGTCCATTCTGGGATACTCTATTGTTGCAACATATCTACAGTGGTGATATAAAGGGCTCATTCTAAGCTTACGAAACATAACGATTTATAGTTAGAGGAAATTATACACTAATGAAACAATAATTGTGGAATATATATACTCCCTTTCTGCTGACAGACACCCTCAAAATCCTGCATAGTGGACCTTTAATGTTGTAGAGCATCAAGTTGATTCCTGTTAGGTATAAACTTCTTCCCAAGTTCCCAAAAAAAATTGCAACTTTTTAAGAAAGAAACCAAAAACATTACTTCCTCTGTCCTCTATCTTTCATGTAGCAAAAAGACTTAAAGAAACCCCTTTATCTCTGACTGTTACAAACTTCAACACTGGAGAGTCCTTTCATAAATATTAAAAATAACAACATGTGTAATGATGTCAAATTAATCTACTAATTCTCTGAATTTTATGTAAATACTTTTTTAGAAATCAATAATATTACTATAATATTAATATCACCATTACTCTACATCATTTCATTGCGTGTGCCTAAGACTTTTACACAGTACTGTAATTTCTAAAATGTCAATGTCTCAGTCACTAAAAAAGGGGTAGCAGTCCTCAATTGCTCAATTCCTCAAAAAGACTCAATTGCATTCTTGTTACCGCATTAGCCTTAGATTTTGACTGCAAATTATATTAACTATATTATGTAGGCTACTGCCCTATGTTACTAATAGTCTAGTACTGGTCCTTGAATCAATGTCACACTTCTAAATTGATCAAATTCAATATTTCTATTAGAATCGTTTACCGCCTGAAGGAGAGGAAGGTAAAGTGAAAGCCAAAAAAAAAAAAAGGAATGCAGTGGTGACAGAAGAAGCGGCCACGTCTGATTCAGTGTACACGGTGAGCCTCTTTTACCTCTTCACCTTTGACAATTACCTCAGCTGCTTAAATCTGACCAACAATGCAACACACTTTACTTACAAGAAATCAGATTTAATAGAAAACATAATCGGCATGTCGTTTTAATGCCATGATTCACATCAGCTGAGTATAGGAAACATTATTCACACTTGCCTTTATTCTGTGCTTTGTAAAACAGGAATTCACATTTCTGGAATGGCTGACCAAGCATCTGAATTTATATTTTGCTGAGCAGTCCCTTTTTCAGTCCAAAATGGCTCAATACACATGTACAGAATTGCTCAGTGCCTCAGTTTTACAATGCTGCCTCTATAATTTTTAGAACAAAAAAAGGATGTTTATGGGTCTATTGGATAATTAGTGGTTCGTAGCTTCTGAGAAGGTTTGTATTTGGTATCCTTTCTGATAGGAAAGCACTCTGCTGTAGGATTCTGCATACAATATTTTGCAGAAATGAAACCCCCTTTTTTTTTATACTTTTAAAAAAGATGAAAGTATAAACAACAACAAAGAACAAATTCTATTAAACTATCTACGTAAACTATAAGGTGTATTACTGTATTCTCGTTATCATTCTTCGTTCATTCTCCTAGGCACTTGAACACGGGACTGTCTCCTTTTATGATGTGCTGAATGTAGACAAAGAAAGGAAAGCAAGCACAGAAGGCCAAACGTCAAAGAAAAAGGTAGGATCAAATCTAAAGTCAGGATGAGTAATCATGCCTCAATGGTAGGCTGAATTCAGGTAAATTGTATTTTCTGGTCTGAAAAAGTGAATGTCAAAACTTATTTTTAAACTTAACTTGACTTAACTTAAACTTAAACTAATCTCTGCAGTGCCTGATAGAAATAACATGACTTAATTCATGTAACATCATATAAGGGGTGTACCCGGCAAAAACAAACAAAGGAAGTTAACTACAAAATCTTGAGTGGAAAAAATTATTACATGCTTTGGCTATTTATTTTCATAAGGATATAAAACGGTCATGATGAATATACTACACGATTCTGATGCGAGATGCACCCTTGAAATCAAACGTTTACATACATACATACACTTGCTGAAGTCATTAAGACAATTTTTTTAAGCACGATACAGATTTCTTATCAGAAGACTAATTGTGGCTAATTGTTTAGGACTTTGTATCTACTTTGTGCATGACACAAGTCATTTTTCCAAATTTATTTTTGCATGACTATATCACAGTTCCAGTGGGTCAGCAGTTTACATACATTATGTTACTGTAACTGTGCCTTGGAAAATTCCAGAAAATTATGTCAAGCCTCTAGTCAATTATCTTCTGATACTCTAATTGGCTAATTGGAGTCAAATGCCATTATACCTGTGGATGTATTTTAAGACCGACCTTTTAAATTCAGTGCCTCTTTGACATCATGGGAAAATCAAAATAAATCTCAGGGGAAAAAATAGAGTGGCAGCATCATGTTGTCAGGGTGCTTTGCTGCAAGAGGGACCGGTACACTTAAATAGATGGCATCATAAGGAAGGAAAATTATGTGGAATATGTTACAGCAAGATATCAAGACAGCAGCCAGGAAGTTAAAGCTTGGTCTTCCAGATGCGCGTAGGGTTAATTAATAAGATTCCTACAAACCTGACTCAGTTACACCGGTTCTGTGTAGAACTGGAAAAAAAAGAAAGAAAGTAAATGTCAGGAATTGTGAAAAACTGAGTTTAAATGTATCTGGATACCATGTGTGTAAACATCTGACTTCTAGCTGTACTTCTGTATCAAAACAAAATTAGTTTATACAAAAAATGGTATCGTTTTCAATAACATGGTTCGGGTGAAGTACATCTTGATAGCGGAGTGGAGGAATAAAAATGTATTATACAAGTGACTTTTATTGAATCAGTTCACAATGGACTTTAGAAGTGATGGGTTATAAATTTTGAAAATATTTTTTTAGAAAAATAAGATTTTCTAAACCCTGGTATTGTTGTTATTGCTGTAAGAAATGAATTGCAGAAAGGGATTTACTCCAGCATCTTAAAGTGTAGTCAGTTACTCAGTCTATTCTGTTCTTACAGTATTACAGTATGTTGATAGTGAATTTGTAGAAGGGTTTATTTTCGAGTCCGTTATTGAAATTTGCTTTCTTGATGCAACTACTGTAACGTTTTAAAGATGGCGCTAAGGATGGAAGAAAAGGGCTAGACCTATGAAAATATGTGCCCCAAATGACCAAAAACTAAAATGGTTTTCAGTCAGTTTTGATAAACGAGGTAGTCGTGCTTCTTCGGAATCTGATATACAGTGCTGTAAACATTTCTCCTGAACATGCAAATAGTCAACTGATAGTATACTAGTAGTATACTGATACTGAGAATTTCATAAATAAATCACGTGTTGGGTATTTTTGTTTTATTCATGGCAAGAAAACTAAGACAAGAGCTAACTTTACCCAATATTGTGCTTAATCATCTGAAATGTCCTGCTTGTTCTGAAATATCTGAATTGTTTCTTTTTCAGACAAAACCTTCACCAGTAGAGGAGGGGATATTTGAGTCAGTTTATGAAAACCTGTGATGAAATATTTTTTGAAATATACAGAAGATATCTCTTTAAAGGATGTATAAACTCTGTACGTATGATAAATCTTCAGATGATGTGTGCAATTGTCTGCCATGTTTTTGTATGCCAGCAACCAAACATTTGTATATATAAATGGTATGTCAATAAAAGATGTGTCAATTCTATAAACGCCATAAAGTGCATAATTGTCTACAATCATTTTGAACAAACAAATGAATGAATGACGGGCAAATGATCTTTAGATCAATTTTAGTGTGGAGGATTTATTTTGTTTAAGTAAAAGTTCAACCAAACATGACATTTACACAGCTTGACTAGTGAGTGAGTGAAGGCCGGGATGTGTCCTGCAGTTTATTTCATTAGCTTGGCACTGGACCGACACAGCCAGGGTTTCCAGCAAGAAAGGGAAGCTTATGACTCCCAGGTTCATACAGTGCATTACACATGCCATGTTGTGATTTAGGACTGAAATTTGACAGACTTATATGGATGTGTGCAGCAAGTTTGGGGAAGGGAAGAAGGGTTTTCGCTGGCTTTTATACATATTTATCAATGGTTTAGTTCAGAGCAAATTAATTTATTGATTACCCCATCCTGCACCCTTCTAGTAAAGTCAGGAAATCAAGGAAGAAGGAGATTGTCTTCCAAAGAGTGTTTGCCAAATGCTGCAAATATTTACAAAGAAGAACAAGAAGAAGAAGAATCCAGGGAATACCTAAACTGTACTTCAGTAATAAGGTTTAATAGTGGACATAGTAAAAAAAATAAAATAAAAAAATTAAGTATAGTACAGAGAAACAGTATGTCTCTGACAAAAGGTATTCATCAGCTGCAGATGTAACTTTCTTTCAATAGTCCTTTTGAGCCTGTAAGATGTAAAAAAAAACAAAACAAAAAAAACAAGCTCATATTCAAAAAAAATATATATGTGTAAAAATATACAAATATATGTGTGTGTGTGTATATATGCAGTCGACCCTCGTTTATCGCAGTTAATCCGTTCCAGACTCTACCGCGACAAGTGAATTTCCGCGAAGTAGGACTCTTTATTCATAAATCGAATATTTTCGTAGTTAGAGCATAGAAAGCCTGTTTGCGCCCTTCTAAATATGGTTTTTGACATTATTAGAGCCCTCTAGACATGAAATAACACCCTTTGGTCACCATTACACTCGTATTACCCAATATATTAGACA
>JAOVYU010000033.1:9532530-9545588 GCA_025674565.1 Synodontis membranacea
CAGGTGGACAGACCGACACAAGACGCACAGGTGGACAGACCGACACAAGACGCACAGGTGGACTGACCGACAAAAGATGCACAGGTGGACAGACTGACAAAGGACACCCAGTTGGTCAGACTGCTAAGACATGGTTTTGATGTTTTATGGAATTTTAGTGTACAGTGTAGAAAGAGATTTGCTCTTTTTAAAGTGATATGATGCTGTAATTACTTTAGGTAATTATAGTAAATGTGTGTTGAACAGAAGTTTAATGATCATAGTAACTATTATCCTGCAGCTTCACTCCATACTGATCCTCATAATCTGTGTATACTTGTCTCTACGACTAGAAAAAAAACTGTGCACTAAACAGTAAAATCACACCTTATTTAGTAGCATGCTTGGTTGCTTATGTACATGTTGCTCTAGGCATGCTGGATTAAAATGACTCCCATTCTCTTCCCCTTAGGTGTGAGCAGGCTCTCTTTAATGCCCCAGGGGAGGCTCTGGCTCTGACTGATGCCGCCCGACTCTTTCTAGCCTCAGAGGAAGAGATCCGAGCTCTGCAAGCCCCAGGCTTTGATGAGCATCTGCAGGCTGCACTCAACTGCTACAGCTTTGCCATAAAGGTAACCTGCAGGCGCACTGTTTCTATCCTCGTTTCATTTTACAAACAGAGGCTTTCTGAGCTTCTACGCCATGAATGAAAAGAGGTTTCAGTCTCTTTATAAGCCAGTTCTGTAATGTTTTACAGGTTTATATTGAGATGAATCAGCCAGTCATGGCTGCCAGCCTCTCCCTTGAACTTGGAAAAGCGCTCAAGGCAAGAATCATTAGCTGGACATCTTTGTAAGTCTGTTTGTCTCTAGAGGATATGTGCAGGTCCATTATTTGTGTGTGATGTGTGTACAGGAGACGAATAAGCCAGGAGAGGCTATTGTCCACTTTCAGAGAGCTGCAGAGCTTCAGTCACAGATGCCTATCGAGGCTTTGTTGTCTTTGGGAGAGATGGCTTCCTGCAAAATACTGAGCCGTGAGTACCATGAGACTATGAATACGAACAGAGACACAACACTATTAGCATAGAACATGTTTATCCTGAAGTCCTTCAAATATTTTTTTCTACTTTGTGCTTTTCCTGTATTTTTTTGAAGCTCATGTGATGTTTGACAGGTGATTATGACGGTGCGCTGGCGGTCTTTTCAGAAATGCAGGCCATGTGCCAGGAGAGAGGGCTGCAGCTTCCTGGCACAAATACCCCTGTCGGTAAGCCCTCAGAGAGCTCTTTCAACATAACTGGGTCTTCAGTCATGTCAGATGGATATTATTTCACCAGCTCTTTACCTCATTTATAGGTCACTTTGTAGGTGTACAGTTAACTCCTCTACTCCTGTCCCTGTCGAAGTGACACGTGGCAGCCACGTTATACTTGAAGGATTTTTGTTTATACTTCATTACCCACCTTGGGTTAGCTATCTTGTCCAGCGAGAATAGGTATGTATAAGTTGGTGATAAAACTGTACCGAAACTACTTTTGAGGCGCCGTGATAGTCTCCATTAGTTTCAGCGGAATTTACATTAAATTTATTCGCATAGGCACGAGAGCAAACCAAGAAGTGACCCAGATATGAACAATGAATGACCAGGGGAAAATCACGTATAACAGACGTTTATTAACTACAAAACAAGACAAACATAAAACGAACAACAAACGTGATATATAGTGTAATATGGGTAATGACCAGGATAGACTTGATATTACTGATTAACATCTGGCTCAACTTAACACAATTCCAACTGCGAGTAAAGTGTACAAACAGAGCATCCTCACACAGAACATCTCATCCTGGTTTGGGAATAGCTGTGTACAGGACCGGAAAGCCCTCCAGAGAGTGATCCGGGCAGCTGAACGCTGCTGCAGGTCAGCTCTCCCCTCCATGCAGGACATTTACATCAGGAGAAGCAGAAGGGTCCGTGTCAGTATGGCCAAGACGGAGAGACTCAGGAGGAGTTTCTATCCACAGGCTATTTGACTCCTCAACCAGGATGTGCCACTCTCCCGGTCATAGGATTATGGTTATCAGTTCACCCATACACTGCTGTGCTGACACTGCACTTTAAACTAATGTCATGGAAATTCTACAAGTCAGGAGCTTTGTCTTTCAGAGTCTTTATTTGATAGATAGATATAGAAAAAGTGGAAATCCTGCAGAGCTCTTGCAGTCCAGAGAAGTTACAGAGTGAGATTAGCAGAGAGAGAGAGAGAGAGAGAATGAATGCTGACCGTGGAAAGGGTTCGTAAGTTTTATTGTGGCAGCCCACGAATTTGGCGCCTCGCTACTGTTCGGTCTTTGTTAACAGCACTTCGCAAAATTTAACTTATGCCCCGCTATCCTGAAAGCATGCATACTGTATGCAGTCTCTGCATATGCTTTGCTCAATTTGTTTTTTAGTGTGCCATTCTCCCTCTCTATGGCGCCCCCACTAGCTGGATGGTAGGCACAGTGTTGTCTTAGATCAAAACCCAAATACTCACTTATTTGTTTTAAGGCTGTGCTAACGAATGGTGTGCCATTTTCGCTCGATATTTTGCTCAGAATACCCCATCTGGGAATGATATCTCTTAAAAGAGCTTTTGCAACTGCATCTGCATCCTGTTTGGATGTTTGCAACGCTTCAACCCACTTTGAAAAGTCAACTATCACCAAACAGAACTTTTTACCTTCGCTCGGTGTCAGTTCTATGAAATCCATCTGTATGTGATCAAACGGCTTGTTTGGTGTGGGGTGTACTGCCTGTTCTGTGTTGATGCCTCGTCCTGCATTGTGTTGTGTGCATATAAGACACCGTTTACAAAACTTTTGAGAGTAATTAGAGAAACCCTTTGTGAACCAATGTTTATTTATTTCAGCTGTCATCCCCCCTTTTGACACATGTGCTTTCCCATGTGTCAACTTAGCGTAGTAAGGAAAAGTGTATTTAGGGAGGCAAGGGCGCCCTTCCGGGCACGTCCATATTCCCCCTTTGACCATGCAGCCTGCTTTGCGCCAGAGGGCCTTTTCCTCTGGTGTTGCTCGTGTCTGGAGCTCCGGAATCCGTAGGGAGGGAACAGTGTCAATTTGCACACAATGTGGGTCAGGTGTTGTGTTGTGCTGCCTGTTTCGCCTCTGCGTCCGCCCTTGCATTACCTAGGGAGACTGGGTCAGATTTGTTATTGTGTGCTTGGAATTTACAAACCGCGATTGCTTTGGGAAGTTGGATGGTGTCCAAGAGTTCAGACACGAGTTGGTAATGTACAATATATGTACCTGAGCTAGGTAGGAAATGTCGGTGTTTCAAGATTGTACCAAAATCATGTACTACCCCAAAAGCATATCTGCCATCAGTGTAAATTGTGGCAGCTTTGTCCTTGGCCAATTTACATGCTTCTATTAGAGCATGTAATTCAGCAGCTTGTGCTGAGAGGTGTGCTGGTAGGTTTCCTGCACTGAGCACCTCAAGATCTGAGACCACCGCAAATCCTACCCTATTCTTACCCGTGTCTGGGTCTCTGGAACGCTGATCCATAAGGTCAATCCTAGGAGAATATAGGTGGTTAGTAAGGGCCAGACAATCGTGAGGTTCACCAACATTCTCTGTGGGAAGCAAAGTAGCAGGGTTAAGCACTGTACAATGTTTCACTGTAATGTTAGGCATGTCAAGCAGAACAGTGTTTTATTTCAGCCAACTCTGTGTAGATAGGTGACACGTTCTCTGTTCCAACAGGAGCAGGGAGACTGCATGAGGTACCAGTAAAGTGAGGTCTGAGATTTCCCTGAGAAATAAGCCACTGGTCTCAGCTTGTCTCCGTGCTTCTGCAAAAGAACAGAGGTCATGCAACCACTTTCATCAACAGTTTGTACAAATGGTTTCAGTGGGTCTGGTAAACCCAGGGTTGGAGTACTTTGCAAGGCTTGCTTTAGTTCAGTGAAAGCCTGTTCTGTCCCTGCTGTCCATTCAATGACCGATGAGGCTGTAAGTCCCTGCGCATGAGCCAAATCGCGCAAGGGAGCCTCCATAACAGAGTAGTTAGAGCACATACCCAAAAATGACAGGAGTTGCTTTTTAGTGATGAGTCTGGGAATCTTTTGAATTGCAGATGTTCTGTCTGTGGAGAGTTTTTTTTTTCCTTTCCTTGAAATGTCATGCCCTAGGAAATGTACCTCTTGTTTGGCAAACTGGAGTTTGTTCAGGCTGGCCTTGTGACACTCCTTGATCAGATGTTGTAGCAGTGTCACTGTGTCATTTTCACATTGCTCTCTAGAAGGCGCACAAACCATAAGGTCATCTACGTATTGAAGTAGGGAGAAGCCAGGAGTGAGTGTCAGAGAAGCTAGGCTGTCTCTCAGCATCTGATTGTATATTGTAGGTGACTCACAATAGCCCTGACAGAGCCGTGTGAAAGTGTAGGGTTTGCCGTCAAAATAAAAAGCAAACCAGAATGGACTGTTTTTGTCTACTGGGACACTGAAGAAAGCATTTGCCAGATCAACTACAGAAAACCATTTACTGTCAGGTGGCACTTGACTGAGTACTCTGGTACTCTTTGTTTGACTGCCGCATTTACTGCTTGCAAGTCTTGCACAAATCTCCACTCGTCTGGATGTGGGGGTTTTCTGGCTTTCTTTACTGGAAAAATCGGCGTACACACTGGCAAGTCCAGGCAAGGGATCTGATCTGCCTTCAACAGGGAATCAAATACAGGTCTAATTCCCTCAACTGCCTCTGGTTTGAGTGGGTATTTTGTTTGTTTGGGTCTGTAATCTGTTTTGGGGGTGATCACCACTGATTCGGCGCCACAAATTAGACCCACATCATGCTTACCCTTCGCCCACACGGTCTCAGAAACTTCCTTCAGTCGCGGGTGAATCTCTGTTGGAGTGCACTCATCTGAAAGAGAAGGAAACAAAAAATCTCTGGGCGAGATACGGCCCTGAAAGGGGCCCTTTTCTGTGGTCTAGGTTACGCTGCGCAGTACATGTGCACACATTGTTAGGTTCTGTTTAAAGACACCTAGCTGAGCATGGTATAAGATGTTGGGATCGTCTGTGGTTGCCCATCCTGCCCACTGAGACCAGGAGGAGACCTTGGCCACCCACAGACCCACATCCTTCCAGGTTTTCTTTGCTGGTTTAGCCCAGTGTTTCCCAACCTGTTTCCCAACACCAGTGTGCTGTGAGAAGTCATGAGGTGTGCCGCGGAAAGTCCACCTATAAATCCCCCGATTGCTCGCGCCTATAAATCCCCCAGTCCGTGTCTTTTAACTGTGCAATCTGACGTGTGCTGAAACTGCCCATATCTGGAAATCCACACTCTTTCACCCAAACATCAAATTGAGCCAAGCTGCTCAAGCCATAATTTGTTCTCATGTATGAAATGTTAGGGCTGTCGACGCTACAGTCCGTTTGCCGTATTGTATTAATGGGTTTATTTACTTTACTTTGGCTTTTATCCATCTTGGAATGTATTCAACGCATACATATAACCGTGTAGGAATATATGAAAACTCAATCTTTCTCTCATTCACACACACACACGCACGCACGCACACACACACACATATCTAGAGAGGGAGAGAGGAAATTATTTCACCCCACCCTCTCGCTTTCTCAGTGCTAGGGTATGCACACACACACAGGCACTCAGGTATGCACAAAAGAAAACACACATCAGATATAAAGATTCTGAAAGGATGTTGCCCCCAACACAGACTTCTCTTAAATGCACTCTGTTTCCTAAAAAATTTGGACTTGTTCATAAGACTTACAGAAGGAAAGAGGGTTTCACTCATACACCAACAGTCGCTTTTGTGCTCCGGAGCGTCTTTGTGGCCCGAACCCGCCATGAACCTCTTAACCCCGACCTATCCACTTAAGGATATGTGACTTCTCACGAAACTGGGCCTTTCCCGTTCCCAAAACAAGAAGGAGCAGCTCGCCGTTCGCCCACCCTGTTATACACGTCTGTATACGGTCTTGATTTTTGCACCTGGAATTAAGAAACCACATCCCACTGACCGTCGAAAGCGGTGAACATTCGGCAATAGGTTTTATTGTGGCAGCCCACGAATTTTGCGCCTCGCTACTGTTCGGTCTTTGTAAACAGCACTTCACAAAATATAACTTACGCCCCGCTATCCCAAAAGTTTACGCCCCGCTATCCCAAAAGTTTATGTTCAGTTTCCAATTTTCTTTCTGAATTCTCAAATGATTGAACATACAAATATACTATAGTCAACAAAATGTGGAAACCACTTAGTTACGTTCAATGATGATGTTAGGTTGATCGCTGCACTCCATGGGAAATTCCTGCCTCAGCTTCTCAACGAGGAGATCGACGATGAGGATTCACCTCACGAGCGTCCTCTGGGACTTATCATCCAGCAACTTACGCAGAGATGAGCGATCCTATCCCTGTCGCCAGTTTGTCGTGGAAATTCTACAAGTCAGGAGCTGAGAGAAAGACCACAGACACAGAGCTTATTGTGCTTGGGTACATATTTTGATAAGCACAAGGTCAGCTCCTGCCTCCATATCTACGAATGTCCTGATAGAAATGACACATATTGACACATCACACAACAGCGAATTCAAGGTTTCTACAGTTAATAAAGCATCATGACTACTTATGAACATTAATTTCCATCACACTGACTTATAAGCATTTCTTGCACAGCATTTCATCGTGTAATTTGTAAATATACTCTTGCAAATTCATTTTTTTTTTTTTTCTGTTTATATTTTCTACAATTTTGCAAAAAAAATTTTTTTTCATTTCTTAAAAAAATTTTTGTTTCTTTATTTTATTTTAGAGACTTTTTGTTATTTGCACAAAGTATGAGCGGTTCAGGATACATTTCACTGTGTGTTGTACCTGTATAACTATGCATGTGACATAAAGAATCTTGAAAACAACCCAGATAATTAATTAAAACATGATAAACACCATGATTAAAACCTTATTATCAAAGAGAGAAGTTGTCATTACCTTGCTCGTTGTGGGATTCGAACCTGCAATCTTTCAATTACAGGGGCACTTCCCTAACCATTTGGCCACCATATGCCCCCTAATGTGAGTTTGCTTTTTCTATGCTGTGGCATTTCAGCATTTCTCAACTAAAGCTTTCAAAGTTACCAGGAGTGGGGTTCGAACCCACGTGGACATTTGTCCATTGGATCTTAAGTCCAACACCTTAACCACTCGGCCATCCTGGTACATACTGATAGTGAGAGTTGTCTAGTGGATTTAGAGCTGATTATCTTGTTGCTCAGAAGTGAGGCAAAGTGAAGAGGTGCTGATGTAATGGTCTCTCCATTGTAAACTGTCCTTAGATAAATAGCGAAAAGGGCATAAGGAGGTGATAACATCACCCCCTTTGTATTCAGAACAATGAGGGACTGTCTCTAATTACCTGGATTGTGGGGTCTTGAGAAGAAAATAAGGCTATTCGTAGGTGATTAACAATTTTGGCTCTGTTTGATTCCTACATACTCATGACAAAACATGCATGATTCTGTATTTAGAAACACGACAAATACAAAATGTATGCTATATCAGGAAGTGTATGCTCAGAAGCAGGCTGACAAATCGGTGCTTGGCTATTTTTCATGTATTGTCTACAAATTTGTGATTGTCCCCACCTGATCTATGTTAATGTTAACGCATGCAGTGTTGGGATAGGTTTTGGGAAACACAGGGAAGGTTGGTTGTCACCTATATACCATGGTGCTTTGCAACAATGACTCTTCTTATTTGCTTCCTCAGGTGCATTTATGGACATAGTAGCAAAGTGTGAAATCTCCAGAGTTCTTCTGCTCATGTTGCTTGAGGTAGGACCAACTTCATAATTCTTAGATGAAGTATCTTAAGCAGGAGAGAAATCAACCTAACGTTCCACTAAATTATTAGTTTAACCATTATGAGCTTTTAATTCACATTTTGATATCCATCATATAATCATATCACTGGTTTAAGTTGTTCATCTTAATCATATTATAATTCTGTGCTGGTATTCGGCACCCTAAAAAAAAAAAAATTCTGAACACGATTAACTGATTGTGTTAATTTGGTCTGGATATACAGTATATCCAATCTATGCCTATACATCTGTTTCAGCCTCCTCCACAGAAGCTACTGCCCGAGCACGCACAGACACTAGAGAGGTATGCCTGGGAGTCTTTCGACTCACACAGTCAAGGTAAGACTGAGGTTCAGCTTTTACTCACATTCGCGTAATTTATTGTATCTGCCATAATTTTGTTGATCTCTTCAATTTGAATGTTAGTATTTTTTTCACTGAGTTTTTTTCAGTGGCTGAACATGAGCCTCGTTTTTGCCTCTTTAGTTAACTTCCTCGCAGAAGGTGTCTTCCTCTTGCTGCAGTCTGTGGTGGTAAGTTATTTTCAAGTGCCATCATTTTACTTTTATATCCTACTGTCTGGGTCTGAAACGAACAGACTGAGAAATTTGCATTTGTGAAAATTATATCTGAATCGTCAAATTTTTGTGGGCTGCATCCAAATAGTCCGTCCTGTGTCCTTTGCTAACCACTAAAGTCATGAGGTCAAGGAAAGATATGAAAGAGAATTCATAAGGACTTAGAAATACGTCTTCATTTAGAGTAAGCTACGTAATTATGCGACAGTGGATGTTATTGACGTTGATCTGCCAGGTGAAAAGTGAAAAAAGTGTTCCAAAGATGGATTACAAAAAAGCACATCTTTGCCCCATGCTTCTTACTGTGTTGTTTCATAAAAACCTGGACAACACTGAGAAATATTACTTCATTACCAAGGTTGATGTCGATTAGAAAAAGGAATATACAGTAGGTGACTGCTCACAAAACTGAAACTAAATGATTGTGACATTGAGAAACGTTCACCTTCCTGTCCACTCATGTTTATCAAAATGAATCCCAACATAAATATCATTGCATGAATTATGGTGCATCACTTTAAATGTTGCTGCCACAACTAATTGTGGGACATCATCATCTCTTTTCCTTTCCTAAAACGATAGTCCAGGAACCTTCCTAAGCAAAAAGACTATTTGGATTAAAAAAAAACAAAAAAACAAGTGCAGCTGTTTTATCCAGCTGCCACCTAGTGGTTATTGTAAGTAACTGCCACAAATCACTTGCAATTATGATATTTTCCTTTTGAAAGAAATCCAGCACAATCATTTCTTTGCATTTGCAACTCCTTGTGTGATTTTTAATATAGTGACTCCTCATATTATTCAGATCTGTGACTGGTCATCTTTAACGTCGTGCTTGTTTTGTAGATGGCATGTCAGGAAAAAGACGTTGAATCTCTCAAATCCCTCCAAGTAGAATTATGGTGAGTTGTGTAAAGATTATTCCTCAGGGCCTTTTTTCCTGATTTTAAAAAAAAGTGGAAACAAAAAAAGTGGTATTTATTTTCTGTCTCTCTTTGTTTTTCTCTCTCTCTGCAGGCCTCACCTCAGTGCCGAACAGAATCACCTCCTACATCTCGTTGTGCAAGAACGAATCAGCCCCTCTGGTCAGGGGGTTTAGTTCAGATCTACAAATGTGAAATCACTCCGTGTCTGCTTCCACTGCCTGGTGCATCTCTTACAGAATGACAGTACTAAGGCTATGGTATAGCTAGAACTAAATATTCATATTATATTTCCGGACTTAATGTTGAGAAATGTGATGTACACACTGAACATGTCCATCACAGAACATTAATCTATATTTTGTCCTCCATTAAGTTTCATTCTGGATCATTGCACTTTAATAACTGTACATTTTTTTTTTGTATTTAATGTTACATGAAATCTGTTGTTCATTTGATGTAAATAAATTCAACAATGAATCAGGTTGGGATGTTTGTGTGATTTATTGAAACTCCTTAATTTATTTACATTTTCTACATCCAACTTTTTCCACATGACCCGTGATAAACCATAATGTACATGTGTGATCCCGGATACCCTCATTCATGTATTCCTTGAACATCTTTCCTTCTATTAGTGAAATTCCTTTATAAATTTTACTAAGCTCAATCATTTGCATTAAACTAAATCTTCCTTCTGCTTTTCTGCCATTACAGTGAAATGACTGAACAACGTGAACATTTGATAAACGTTCCTAACGTAAGTTCTCTTAAGAACACTGACTTCAGAGCCACACCTGTAAAAGACACATCAGTCCTTTACCATTTGGATTGATGTTTTATTCTGTGTGGTTTGATGAATGTGGATACTTTAGACTACAGTTACTGCATTTACTAGTTAAGATATAAAATGTTACAGCACCAGACTATAAATGGATTCAGATTATCTTAGTTCTATTGGTCGTGAACCCAGACTTGTGCAGTGATGTGTTGGCAAAAGAAGAAAGCATAATACATAAAAAAAAAAAAAAGAGACAGAGAGAGTGAGAAATGTAAAATTCCAAGACAAAGTAATCCAGATTACAAATGATCAGATCAGTGGATCTGGACAAAGGCTCTTTTCCATTTTTATCAATAGTCTTTCAAAACTATACTCTTACAGTGTCTCTATATATTTTGACTTATTATATATTTACATGTCACTGACTTTATATGTATAATAAAATTTCTTTACACCTTTTTATTCTAAAACTTCGTATTAAATCCCTTCATCTCAATCACTCTCCCATGAAAGGACAATAATTGAATATGGTGATCATCAAGAAACTAATACATCAGACTAATCCGATTAACAGCGTCTGCTATTTGGACAGTTATTCAGCATAAATGTGTCGGGCCAATTAAATATATAATTCATTTAAATGTTTGACTAATCTTATTCCCTTCGGTGTTCACTTTTATCTCAACATCTTGGTAGTCTTGACAATTTAAACTGTGAATGGCCTATAATCTTTGGAAGAGCACTTGTGATTGTAAAGAACCTCAGTTTATCCAGTATAGCACACTGGTATGGGGTTTTGGGTACACTGACCCATCATCATACAGTAAATTATATAACCTTTTGGCAATTTGATGATCTGAAGATCTCAAGCATATCATGGCTTAAGGTTTTTTTTTTTTTCTTCTTTTTTTTTCTGAACTAGTCTTTAATTTTTTCGGGCAATTCAAATTCTCTGTTAAAATATTTTTTAGTCTTGAACTACACCAAAAGGAGTTCTTATTCCAAACGAATAGTTAGACTACAGCTAGTGAAAACCACAAGAATCTATCAGCAAGATCATTCTTGCTAACTAGCCCTTGCTAACATTCAATTTTCGTGCTTTACATAGTTTCCTGACTTAATCCACCCTCTTGCGCAGGATTACGTAGATAGTTCCGTTGATTAACGTGAGCAGCCAGGCAAACCAAGCCATGATATACGACCAGCCGTACCAGCCGTCCTTCTCTCCTCTGTGGAAGTGATCTGTGTAGACCGACAGGGCCACCATAATACAGAAGCCTGGATAGGAAAGAACAGTTCTTAATCTTTTTTTTTTTGTTATTGTTGCTGAAAAAGCAGACTGATTAATAGAACTACTAGTACCTATTTAGGCTTATCTATCTATGTTTAGTTAGACAGCTGTCAGTTAATTAGGGACTACTGGATAGTGAATAGCTAAACATTTGTAGAGAATTGTTTTTTGGGGTTTTTTTTTAAAAGGTAAAATCACTCTAACACAAGTATTCAGAAAGCACCATTAGCAGTAACTACAGCAGTAAGTAAAGCTTGGATGTTACAAGCTTAGTACACCTGGTTCAGGGGATTTTCTTCTATTCTTTTCTCCAGAAATCTGTCAGGGTGGATAGTGAGTATCTCAGTTGGACTTAAATCTGGGCTCTGGCTCGGCAACTAAAGAGTATTCACAAACGTGTCCTGAAAGCACCCCAAAGCACACCCCCTAATGTAAGGCCCTGAACACTCTTGATTTTCCCTGTTCTCTGGCAGCCTGCCACTGCCTGATGCTACCACCAGCATGCTTCAGGATGAACTTGGCCCTGTGATGAGCGGCTTCCTGATTACTCCAGATATAAGCTCGTTGTCTTATTCAGACTCTTCTCCTATTTCTCATTTCTCTTGATTTAAAAGTCCTTAAGGCACATTTTGAGAAATTCCAAGTAAGCGGTCACGTGCCTTTTACTGATGTTCGGAGCGCTTTATACTGTCTGCTCAGTTTGACTGAGGAAGGGTTTAGGAACAGTCTCGATATTTACTTGTGTTTAATTTAATACACATCCTGAACTTTTTTCATTATGGAATAAATTTTAGAGGTTTGAAACCTTTCAATTTATATAGACACACAAACAAACAAACAAACAGACAGACTCTGGGAATGCTCACATGACAAAAGCTGCAGAACTCCGGAGATTGTGAACCTCTTTCCTTTCCCCAGTGTAAAGAGTTGAAATAGGAACACACACAGGGAGAGGACTGCAAAGAGACAGGCCAACACTGCAAAGGCCTGCACTGCCTGCAAGTAATCTAGAAAAGCAATATAAAATCTCAATTACAGTGCTTTCTTCAGCTTATAATTGCTTAGTTATGAGCTTTCGGAAGAGGTCTTTGGTTTTTTTGCTCTTTGTATAAGATATTTACAGATGCTACAGAATGTTACAAATTTCCAAGTTCCTTAATCAATCAATCAATCAATCAATCAATCAATCAATTGATACCTTCCCTTTTTAAAAAAAAATTCTTTCTTGGGCCTCACCTTTTCGATACGATGTTGGTATGTCCATGTATATCCAGACATCATCATTCTTCTCCATCACCCATCTCCCCCAGAGGTCTGTGTACATAGTTCTTGTAAACCACCAAGCCTAGAAACAGAGAAAAGACCAGATCCCAGATCCCACCAGATCCCACATTCAGGACTGATAATTTAGGCATTAGACTTAAAGGTGCAGTTGTTGTTTTTTTTTTGGTCTAATCAAAAATATTTTTGGCTTATCCATCTGACTGAACTCCTCTCCTTGTGAAGTTTCTGTGCGGAACCCTGCAAAAGTAGAACCACTTTAAGAAATGAAATGAGGAACTTACTTACTTAACTATCCAGGATCCCTTCAACAACCCCCCCCCCC
>JAOVYU010000033.1:9557468-9578023 GCA_025674565.1 Synodontis membranacea
ATGAATGTCTTACTTGGTTTCTCAAAAAAAATGACATGCATTTCGACAATCATAAAAGATTAAATCTAGAAGCCTAAATGGTTCTTCAGATTGTCCCTCTTTGGGAAGCCTTGAAGGTTTTATGAAGAACCCTACAGGACATTTCCCTATAAAGGAGAAATCCTTAAAGTATCCAAAGAACTCTTAAGGAACCCCCTTGTCCCCCTAAGAGTGGATGCATCCATTATGTCATCATAGTAATTGTCTGTCTTTGAGTAACTAGTCCTAATAGCTTTAGGTATTCCGATTGCAGTGAATGTCTCCATTAAATGCATCTAAAGAATCTCTTTCCCTTCTGCAGCCCCGATCGCTACTCTCTCTTTCTCTGAAGTTCTGGGATCCTGCGATACCAAGACACCGTGCTGTTCGACTCCAGTGTCCCTACACTTCTCCCTCTCCTACTGCGACAGAGTCAACTGCAACAACAGCCAGTCTTGTTCCCAAACCAGTGGTCACAAGCTCTCAACAAGCCATGCAAGAGATCCGGCCTTCCCATCCTCATAAACCCTTGGGATCATATTTCAGACCATCAAAGACTAGAGACTCACCTATCCACTTCCAAAAACCCATTGTCCCATATTTGTACCCCCCCAAACCGACATCAGCATCACTCCACCAAACCACACGACTGGCTTCTCAAATGCATCAACCACAAGTCTTATGCCATGCTAAAGATATGACCGTCACACTACCACCTGGACCAATCACAGGCATGAGAGTTCAATGTGAGTCTTTATTTAATTTTTAGATTGTGGATTATAGTTTGATTTCATTCAGACACATAATGAAGCATTCTTGTTCCATGTTCGTTATGATTCCTTTGTAGTTGTTAGACACCACGATGTTTGCTGTATTTGTCATGCAAACCTCAAAAACCTGACACCCATTATACTGTAGGTTTCTCCGTGTTCTGCTAATAAACTTGGAGGTAAACCTTGGGTGCCTGTGGAACAGTTTAACAATTTCTGACTTCTCTGTTTCTTAAGCTCCCATTGGCATCAAGGGAAGTGTAAAGCCTGTGCTGTTACATGATGCCCCGAGTCATTGTGGATACTTGATGACGAAGAACCAAAATGGTGGCATTAGCATTCTCCTGCCCTATGCATCCTGCCACATGGCTCATCAGGTTTGTGAAATGGTACAATTCCATACTGAGACGTAATGATTTTTTGTTTATCTAAGTAAAAAAAAATGCTGAGGGTTTTTTTTTTTTTGTTTGTTTAAACTTTTCGAAGGATGGACAGTACCGAATTGTGTTGAAGTATCAGACAGCAGATGGTCATAGAGTTGAGGCCTTACTGTCGTGCCAACTTCCCAATAACCCTGGTATGACATCTAAAGCAGTCACTTTTTTTAAACCCAGTTGAGCATTGTGGATTTAATCTAATCCAGTGCTATTAAAGCAGTTTTGAAATTGGACAGTGATGCATGTACCATGGTCCACAAGTGCAATGCGCATTTTCCCAAGCCAAAAACGCAACAGCAAATCCAAAAAACCAACAAAACCGGAAAAAAAATATACAGCCAATCAACAAAGTCTATTGTCGTTTGAGTTGGCGCTGCTGTGTTTCTTTTTGCCATTGTGTTTGTGGTTTTGCTGTCATTTCTGAATTTGCTGTTTTGTTTTTTGGTTTTGTTTTCTGATTTGCTGTTTGGTGCAGATTTGGTACAGGACTTGCTGTTTTTCCTTTTACTCTTCTGTTGGCTTGGCAGATTATACTGCTTTGCCTGTCTGGTTTCCAGTGAAAATAACTGTTTTGAACTGCACTCACATGCACTGCCACAAACATATGTCTGTCATTGCTAATGTTTGAAAGAATGCAGCCTGCCACTTGATCACCGGTTAGCGTGCGGACCCAGCTCTGTTTCAGAAGCTGATTGCCGTGAGCTGGGTTGCTGTTACTGCCCAGGCACTCTGACCTGCTACTACCCTATGGATGGTGAGTTTTCCCCTGAATGAGATTCAGAGACAGCTCTCAGTACCTCACGTTCATCTTTCCTTTTCCTCCCATTGGCAGAATGCACAGCTGATCAGCATTTCGTCTTCTCCGTCCCTGCATCGCTCACAGTGCCTCCCCTTTCACCCTCCCTCTTGGTCGCGGCCGGCAACAGCTCCTGCACTCCTCAGAGGGTGGTAGCAGATTTGGCCATCTTTAAGATTCCATTGGATGGATGTGGTGCTCACAGATATGTATGTGTAATTCTTCACTAGGTGTCATGGAATTCTTCGTTGAAAAGATACACCAGGATGGATACATATGCTATCCGCTGTGTTTAAGCAAAACTCGTATTCAGCGTTTCCTGTTTTGGTTTGCCATATGATGTTTTAGACATTATTGTTCATCATTGCTGTATTTAGAAACTTGATTTAGTTGACAGGCATGTATGAAAACGTTCTAATGGTGCAACATTGTTTTTAGGAAGTGGGTAATACTGTGATCTATATGCTGGAGATCTTGAACACTTTGCACTCTGTTACTCTCAACTACGGAACCATAACTAGAGATTCACCATTTAGGTACTTATTTACCAACATGGAGTTCCAGTCTTGCAAAACACTCATCTCAGCAAAAAATACCCGTACCTGAACATGTATATGAATATCGTATTAAATCTGACTGCTTTACATTATGGTTTTTTTTTTTATTCTTTTGTCAGGTTGCTGATTGAGTGCCGGTACCTCCCTGGCACAGTGGCGAGTGTGGGTTATTTGGTTAAAAGCCCATCTCTTGGACCATCCATTCAGGCCCAAGGAGTGTTTGGAGTTCAGCTCAGGATTGCAAAAGGTCAGTGACTTTTTTTTTTTTTTTTTTTTTTTTGCATATTTAGGTCAAATTATTGACTACTACTGATTTAGATTAAAAACAAACTGTGCTACATTAATTTTTCCATTTGAAACAGATCAAGTACTTCCATTAATGATGAGCATAATGTTATGAAAGTTTAGTTTGTGATGTCATAAAATAGGTTCAAAGGCTCCACCCTGTTATTAGATCATGTGCTAAATAAAAACCGTTAAACTGGATGCTGTACTCTGTGCTATCCAGTAAGCTATCTTTGCTATTAAGCAAACTCTCATGTTCTCCATATTGACCTAAATATAACAATGAAGTGAAAGACTAATGCTGATTTATTTACAGTAAATGCTGTACTTGTATAAGGACAGAATAGAATGTATAAGAAGTGGAGAGAATGTCAAGCATTTTAATTTTTTTTTGCTTTTGATAATTGTGGCCTACAGCTCCAAAACAGATTTCAACTAATGCCATTTCAAATTATTCGATTATCGCATTTCAAGTTTGTGTAAATTACAATTCAAACAGTATAAGTACTGTGTATCTCTTGGCCTAGTTCAGTACACACAACCACAATCAAACCACAGAATGCCGTTGTTGAAAAGGCTGGCTGTTCAGAGAGCAGTATCGAAGCATATTTATGGAAAGTTAAAATCAATGGCAGTAAAGTGAGGTAGGAATGTGTTAGGAATCCTGTTGTGCGCACAAGCAACAGGAATGATGGCAGGCTTGAGAGGATAATCAATAAAAGTCAACTGAAGAACTTGGGAGATCTTCACAAGGAGTGATCTGAAGCTGCATCGAGAGCCACAGACATCTTCAGGAAAAAGGGGCTTCAACTGTCGCATTCCTAATATCAAGCCACTCATGAACCAGAGACAACGTCAGAAGCGTCTTACCTGGGCTAAGGAGAAAAACCAACTGGACTGTTGCACAGTGGTCCAAAGTCCTCTTTTCAGATGAAAGTAAATTTTGCATTTCATTTGGAAATCAAGGCACTAGAGTCTGGAGTAAGAGTGGAGAAGCACAGAATCCAAGGTGCATGAAGTCCATTGTGCATGAAGTTTCTGCAGCCTGTGATGATTTGTTGTGCCATATCATCTGGTCACCTCATATCATCAGGTGATGGTCTACTGTATTTCATCAAGTCTAAAGTCAACGCAGTGTCTATCAGGAGATTTTCGAGCACTTCCGGCTTCCATCTGCTTACAAGCGTTATGTAGATGCTGATTTAACTTTTCAAGCAGGACTTGAAAAGGCCCATCTGACCATAATAACACATTTCAACTACATGTATTGTAAATCTTTTTCTTTTTTTTTTTTTTTAATATAGAAAATATTCTTGTAATTTAAGATACTGGATTTCTGTTTTTTTTCTGGAAAACCATTTCTGGTTTTCATGATCTATAAGCCATAATAAACACATCATTTAAGACAAAAAAAGCGCTTGAAATATTTCAAATTTGTGTAATGAATATGGAAAATATGAAAGTGTTCCTTTTCGAAATAAATTACAAACAATGCACTTTTCCCCCATGATATTCTAATTTTGGGGGATACACAAGTAAATAAGAATTTTTTTTAGAAAGCATTTCAGTAATTATATATGGTATATTTATTATTCAGTTGATCATTTTAAATGTTTAAAACTAAACTTTCAGGGGGTACTGTGGTTTTTGTTTTTTTTTAATTGAGTTCAGCATGCACTGGTTGCAAATTTTTTTTTTATTTTTTTTTTATGATCCTAGACCAGCAGTATAGTAGCTACTACCCGCAATACCACCGACCCCTGCACAAGCTGCTGGGGAAACCCCTTTACCTGGAGGTGCGTCTGCTGAACCCTTTAGACCCCAGCGCAGTGCTGCTGGTGCATTACTGCGTGGCGTACCCTCGCTCTGCGCATTCAGCATGGGTCCTCATCTATGATGGGTATGGGCCTGCCAGCCTTAGGACTCTTACTGATTTGTATTCTGCTCTGACTTCTCAAAACCATGATTAATGTGGAAATCTTGGGCCAAATTAGCCAACAAATAGATTTTTAGAAGTTATTATTTTTGAAGGACTCGAAGGACAGACTAAGAACTGTTCATATGGCCACTAATTATACCTTTTGTCTGTACATCCTATATGCACTTCCTCCTATATAGATGCCCAAACCCCCTTGATGTCACACCATCCCATGAGCCCCCTCCCACTCCTCCAGAAGGACTGGCCAATCACGTGAGGCGATTCACTATAAGTACTTTCCAGTTCCTGGAAAACAGCAGGAAGGAAACGGCACACGGTGACAAGGAGGAAGAGAAAAAGGAGGAAGAGGTAAATGGCCTACCAGTTGAGGTTAAAGAGAATAGACTTGAGATATTACAACTTGTATTGCTTCACAGGGATTGTTTTTAAATCTTTTAATGGTATAGCACCTGAGTGTCTGATAAACTATGTTGCAAATCACGGCTTAAGATTATCTAGTGCTGACATCCTCCATAATCATGTATAAAATGTAGAATGGTGAAGCAAACATTTGTTTTAAGATCCGGAACACAAACTTTTAAGCATTAATCAGCTCAGAATTAAGCTGCATTTTAAATAAGAATGGCTGTAAGTAGACTGTATTTGATTATTATTAAAACCAGTATGGAAATATTAGTTCATGAAGCTATTCAGATGATATTAATAGGGCGAATTTGTCCTTCTCAGATCTATTTTATGTGTGCCACTGAGGTGTGTTTGCCCTCTGAAGGTCCGTGTATAGAGGGCTGTATTAATCGTGAGTATCTGATTTTTCCTCATTAGGAAACATCAGCCCCTGTAATGTTGTGATCATACTGCGTACAAAAATATTCTTTTAATCCCCCTTGACTTCAACTGAAGCTATGTTTTATTGAATTTTAGGAGCAGTAGATTCCGTAGCAGTGAAGTCCTGAGGTGTCAAAGTCCTCTAAAACCGTTGACATCACTATGCTCGGAATAACTGTTTTGTATTTCACAAAAAAACAAATAAAAGCTAAAAGGAGTGAGTGTGTCCAGTCTTTTTGATTTCCGTGATCTGCCAACAAAGTCACTTTATCTGCCGATACCGTAAATGTTAAGAAGGGTTTATTGTCATAAAGTGGGAAATATATTTACAAGGAGCGATTGAGAATTGTGTGTGCTCAGCTGTAGGGTCTGTAGTGCTTTCTGCTGTGTGTGATTAGATTCGAGCTCTGGCTGAAGGCTTTCCCACACACCCTGCACACGTGTGGCTTTTCTCCTAAAAGAAGAAAAAAAAAAAGTAAGAAAATGTGCAGTAATCCAGAGTTCAAGCACTGAATACAATGCATTTTACAGTTCCAGTCCCCTCTAGCAGCAGCACGATGCATGAAGTTAACTCTGGGACATGGCAGTTGGTGCCAGATGGGTTGGTTTGTATGTTTCAAAAACTACTGATCTGAAATTTTCTGCCACAGCGGTGTTGCACAACAAATTGGCACGAAAAACAGAAACCATCCAGTCAGCAACAGTTCTAAAGGTGGAACTGCCTTGTTGGTGAGAGACTGTTGGTGGCCAAACTGGGTTCATGCTGACAGATAACTCAAATAACCACTCTTTACAATTGTGGTGAGCAGAAATGCATTTCAACATGCAGGAACCTTGAGGCAGATCGAGATCGTGACTCTGAGGATAAAGTGGACATGGGTTCACCAAAATGGTACAGCTGAAGATTGGGGGGGGGGACCAAGTGATGTCTTGACAATATTCAAATGTCTAGAGCTTGTGCCCAGTGTAGCTTCAGTTTTGGAAATATTCAAACCAGCCCATGGGGCACCAACATCCAGGTCACAAAGTCACTGAGAGTATTTCTTCCCTAATTCTGACATTTAATCAAAACGAAAATTAAGCAAAACTCCTTCGCAATGAGCAGGCGTTCCTACTAAAGTGGCTGGGGAGTGCGTAAATGAACGTGCCGTGTATATAACAATGCAGAAATGCCCGTTACTGTCTTTATAATGTCTCACCCGTGTGAATAAAGGTGTGTTTCTTCATGTCCGATTTCTGGTGGAATCTCTTGCCGCAGTACTGGCAGGGGTACGGCCTTGTGTTCGAGTGGATCAGCAGGTGCGTGGAGAGAGTGGAGGAACGTTTGAACAGCTTCCCGCACACTTTGCACTCGAACGTTCGTTCCTGAAACATTCACTGCACTGTTAGATGTATAGTTCTGTTCATCAAATTATGCAAAATCCATAATGCTTAATTATAATGTGTTCTGGTCATGATATTTAACTTCACGCACACCTCTTGGCTGAAACTGTGCATTTGAGGTCAGTATATCGTGATTACTGGTAGGGCTAATAAGACAATACTGAAATTTGTTTTAAACCATGCATTCTCAAATTGTCTACAGAAAAAAAAAAAGCCCACTTTGATAGATTACTGTACATTATGTATGTCCAGGTGACATTATTTATAGGCTGAATTGTTTTTTAAAAGTGTTTTTATTTTTTTAACCTCGATTTATCTAATGCTCACTTCCTATGATACAGAACTAATGTGCAGGCTGCAAGTAGCCGATTTTGCCATAGTATGTCATTCGTTTTTCTTGGTGTGACCTTGTGCAATTACTGTTCTGGCAACGGAACTCGTGAAATGACTTCTCGGAATGTAAATGACAACGGTTTTAGCAATCAGTAATGACCTTTGTTCTGTGCGGTGCCACGGCTTCACTGCTGTTAACGGAGACTACGGGCGGCTTGAGTAGATCGTGACACTTGTAATGATGGGCCTCCAAGTCAGAAAAGGAAAAGAAGTTCTGTGAGAGACAAAGATGGATACAGAGCAACGATTTCAGACTCTCGTGAACGTAGAGGACAAAATCAACGCATAATTTATTAAATCAGGAAAACCTGCATCTTCTATTTCTTTCATTTTCGGAAATTGCTGTGGACACGGGTCCAAGGTCGTTTACCTTGCCACATAACCGACAGCATCCCGTAGAGCTGATCGCTGAATAATCTTTGTCTTTGCTGCTGGACTTTAATGCACTTTCTAGGTCCTGTTTGTCATCTGTGTTGCTGGATTGAATATAATGCCTGGGAATCGGCGAAGGGGATTCACTGAATCCTATAATTTCTGTGGACAAAAGAGGTAAGTTGTGTAAATTGCTTATGCGAAGTTGATGCATGTGTCATAATCCATCCCTTATCTATACCGCTTTTCCATTAAGGGTTGCGGTTAAGCTAGAACCAATCCCGGCTGACTTCGGGTGAGAGGCGGGGTACACCCTGGGTAGGTCATCGATCTATAACGGAACAGCCATTCACACTCAGGTTCATACCTATGGACAATTTAGAGTATCCAGTTAACCTAATCTGCATGGCTGTGGGCAGTGGGAGGAAACTGGAGCACTCGGATGAAACCTGCAGGCACAGGGAGAACATGCAAACTCCACACAGAAAGGCTCAGAAGTCAGCCAGAAAGTTCGAACCCAGAACCTTCTTGCTGGTTGGTGATGGTGCTAACAGCTGTGCCACCAGATGTCTGACTTCTGACATCCGTGTCAATCCAGATGTCAGAAGTGAAAATAAAAATTGCTAAGAAATTAATTTGTCTAATCGTTACTATTAACCTGTATTAGCTATCATGGTATTTTCATGTTATCATGTTTAGCAATCGGTATATAATACCATGCCTTCAACATCAGGGGATTTAAAGCTCAACTATTAAAGAATGCAGCAGAAATCAGGTTAGAACAGGTTAGATCAGCATCCACTCTTTGCTTGCCTTTTGTCCAGTCCTTGTGTGACTTCATCTGATCTATAGATGAAGCCTTGACATCTGGCTCTGGCTCTTCTGGGGTTCCTGCGTCTGTGCATCCTGTCACACCCAGACACTGCATACAATCTGTAGGAAGGGAAGATCGAAAGCCTCCCCTTCTACGCTTTTTCACCAGGAAAGAACGAGGCATGATGTACAGCACGCAGAAGAGACGCCGGGCAGGAAAGGTGGAAATGTAGACTAATAAGAATGGAAAAAAATAAATACATACAGAGTGGTTAGAAGGTGTTCATTGGTTAAGAAGGTAGTAACAGCAGCTAGGACAATAGTTCCGGATGCAAGCATATCAGGTTTTTATAAATGATTTCAAAATGTGTGTGATGGTCGATATGGTATCCTTCCTTGAGGAGATGTTCATTTAAAATCTTTAGTAGGAGTCAAAATATCATTGCTTTTTATAAGTCATGGGTAAAGCTGTAAATTAACTTCTGAAATGGGAAAGACTTCACGGGGGATTTTGACAAGCTGCAATTTTTTTTTTTTTTCTCGAGTATTATCCTCGAGTGAGAAGCTGCTATAATGTGAGTAATAAGCAGAACTAATAAGTCTACTAAAATGTCTACTAAGTAGCGTTCCATAAACACGCTGCGACATACAGCGGTGTACATGATATAACTGGAAAACAATCAGCGTCGGGGGCTCGTGTACTGTAACAGCACAACCAGGTGCGTTTTATTCCTTACTCCAGTCGTTCTCAGGGACCCCTTTAACTGTAAAATAAATTCCAAGGTCCCTCTCTGTATAGTTTAATTTCATGCAAATTATGTAAAAATATTAAGTGATATTTCCTGGAGTCATAGAACGTTCTATTCCTGAAATTTCCACTGAGAGAACACCTGAGGTCTGAGTTGACATTTGTTAAGGTGACATTGTGATTTTTTGATTTTTTTTCTTTTACCGCAAGTAACAAAATGTCTGTCCAACTCAACCACTGTCTCAGTGGACAGACTTAAAACAGCCACAAAAGGGACAGGAAAAAAATGTCCCACTAGGTGGCAGTATTGAACTCAGGGTTTATCCAAATAATCAGCAGGGCCTCTACTGTATTATACTGCATAATAATTGCTGTATGCATAAAATGTCTCCAGGACCAAAATGATTTGCATTATATTAAGTGATTTTCTTTTTTTTTTAATTAAAAAAAAAGTCCTTGACTTGTGTGTTTCATTCATTCTGTACCAACCCCCTCTAATAAATCTTTAGCTCGATGGTATTCCTTAGTCCTTGAAATACTGATGTAGCATGAGGATGTGTTTTTGATATAGACTAAAAAAAAAAAAAAGCACTTATAAGAGTGTCAGTTGTGGTAATTCTCGGTCAGCACATGTATCCCAGCTTTAACTCTAAATAAAGTTGTATGAACAGGTACTGTAGGAGGACCGATAACCACTGAAATCAACCAAGTCACACGTGGAATTTCGAAAAAGACATTTCTCAGATCAGATCACACGAAATGTCACACATATTTGGGTTAAGCATGGCGTGAGAATTTACACCTCTTCTTACAACTGTGATTATATGAAATCGATGATGTCCCAGAACGTCCCCTTTTGCTGGTTTTAATTTGTTTCTCATGAGATCCGGTTTACTGAGTTACAGAATGCTCTGCTGGGTCTGCACTTACATTTTTACTGACTGATTAAAAATAATAATAATAATAATAATAATAATATTAATAATAATTCAAATAAATGATGCTGATCAGATGTCTTATAAAAATATTCACCTTTGATTCATCTAATCTAGTTTACTGGACAAGTTCATGACCTTTAAAACAACTGAATAGTATTGAACATTGAGGAAATGAGTTAAGTCTTAATGAAGACTATGGAATTTTAGGATAATAAAGAAAAGTAGTTTAGTAGTTGAACTGTTTAGCTGTAGTCATTTTCCGCATTATGCAGTATACCGGAATAGTGTGGCAATGAGATTGCACATTAATGGTGAATTAAAAAAAAGAAACTTTAAGTTTTGCTCTTGCAGAAATGAGACCGATAATTACTGCAATACAGTACATGACTAAACACGGCCCACGTCTGATTCTTAACTGGCCGTGTAAATAAAATCTGTGATCGACCTGTCTTGCTAGCCTTTAGTATTCAAAGCATTGCCATTTTCTTTTAAGACAGAGAAAAGTTTATTTTTCTTCTTCTTCTTCTTCTTTTTTTTTTGCAGAGATATATATATATATAGATATATAAATAGTACTAAAGTTTAATTTATCATTAGGACTCGGTGGTAACTTTGTAAATCTTTACATCTCATCAAGGAAAATCTACTTCGAGTACTCCCTCAAGGAAAATCAGATCAGATGCGATTAAAAGGACAGCGTCCACTAGGTTTTTACCTGATGTCTATGTGTTAAAAGAGTCTCAGTTGCTCGCTGTCTGCTGTGTCACCTTGGTTCCTCTCGAGCTCCAGCGGATGTCTAGTGTCTGTCTGACTGTTTTACCCAGACACACTGCACAGCCTGTGGGGAATGAGAAGAAAACATGCAACAGGTTCTTGATCAACAATAACGAGCATGTGAGGCACCTGTGCAAATATGAAGACAAGGTCTTTAATATAAAGAAAGAAAAATGGTAGGTACAAATGCTAAAAAAAATCACATAAACCCCAGGCAGATGATTCGGTACAAAGTGGTTTGCAAATAGCCAGTTATTCTAAAACTATGAATCATTTCATTGAAATGGAATTCGTTGACACCTTATACAAAGTGTAATTGTAAAACTGAAGAAAAAAAAAAAAAGTCGGGGCATTAAAAAGGTATAACTTCTAAATACGGGTTTGAACTTTTTATATAGGCTACATATATATATATATAAAAATTTTTTTTTAATAAGTTAATTTATAAAGTGTATCATATATATAAATGAGAAAAAGAAAGCATTTCAATATAGAATTTCATGCTGAAGAGTTTGCATAAATGATCTAGTTACGTTTTTTCTTCTTCTTCTTTTTTTTTTTTTTTTTTTGTGGTTCAATTTGCAGGTGCAAGCCACTTGCAGAAATCCAGCCTATGAGCATAAATAAACATTTGTGCTTACATGCTGAAACATACTGCTGTAACACGTTTTCCACTACTGTAATTAATTGAATTGATAAATTAATTTTACAGTCACTCTAGCTTACTTTTACTGAGGAGTTTATTTCTGGAGTCACTTACCTGCAGAAATTATACTGTAAGCTCACCGGTGAGTCCAGTGATTTATTTTATTTTTATTTATTTATTTATTTATTTATTTTTTTTAATGATGATAAATTATTATTATTATGACGCTGAAGTTGTGAGTCCTCGCTGCGCCTCATCGACAATAAATCAGAGCGCTGGTGCGCGTGCATAAAACTGAAACTTGGCGAGGAAACGCTCGCTCTGAGCGCTGAGCGACCGCAGACACGTCACTTCCGCTGACCTGCCGTTAGCTGTCAGAAATGAGCGCGAGGGTCTGGGAAGCCATTAGATACAGGTAGCACAGTGAGAGGGGGGGGAGAGAGAGAGAGAGAGAGAGAGAGAAAAAAAAAAAGAAAAACAGCTGTCTTGAAAAATAAGCCTTGTTCAAAACTTTTACAAAAGTTTTCACACAATATCCAACCTCAAGACATTTGACTTTACTTTAAAAGTGTTTTCAACTTTTTGTCAATCATTTGTTGGTCAAGAAACTTTTCAACATTTTATATTTTTTTTTTATTTTATTTGTTTTTTTTTGCAGCTAGTAAATATTGCTTAGTTTAAGAACTTAGTTTAAAATTTACGTGATTTACACGTAACAGTGGCATAAATATACAAACTAAATAATCTTACTAAATAGTAGTTTAATAGCCTAGCCATGGTTTGCCTCAGAGGTCTGAGATTTATTTTTTTATCTTTATTTATTTTTTTTTTTACTTACTTACTTACTTACTTAAAGTACATGAAATCATAACAGATGATCAACGTTATTAGACATGTTATTGAATTCATATAGCTAGTAGCCTTGCTTAAGTGTTCCCTTGAACTGAATGTGCTCAATTCAAACCTCAATAACACCAAAACCAATCTGGCCTGTTGTAGCCTAAATAATGTCAACGCCGACCTGATGTGTTCTGTCAGTGGAAATTTCACAAAAGGGTGGGAGGGTTGGTGTCATGAAATAGCCTATATTTTACATTTGAAGAGGGAGAACGTTGTGCGGAGGTATGAAGTGAGGGTATGATAAACTCCCGAAAGACTGAAGATGAAGACGCTGTTGTCGCTTGGGGTCGGGGGTTATATATACATACATATATATATATATATATACACGAAGACGACATGGCGACAAAAAGCTCACTTTTACTCACAGTTGGAATGTGTGTGCGTTTTAGGCCACAGACTGCTAAAAGTGTTCAGCGACTGACTGCTCATGGTTTGGCACAAAGATTTCAGTGTGGTTAAAATTCAAGTGAAGTCTGCTCAGCGCACTGACGACAAGCAGAAGAGTACACTAGGTTTTGGTCATGATAAGTTTGGCTTACAGTAAGAAAACAGAATAAGGTTTAGACAGAATGTTTAGTATCAGAATGCCTTTATGCATTCTAAAGATGTTTATTTATTTATTTTTTTCCCCTTTTGTTGTTGTTGTTGAATTTTTGCTTTTACACGATATGCATTCAAGTCAAACTCTTACCCGTCTGCCTCGGTCTGCGATCACGACAGGCCACCATGACGAAACAGATCAATCCTCCCTCCGGGCCGGTCCACCGAGACAGAAAGGTTCACTGGGTTAGTTGAGAGCAATCTTCATTAGAACTATAGACGAGACGTTTCATCTCACCTGTTCTGTGTTTGGGGTGAAAAAAAAAATTTTAAAAAAATGCTGCGGGTTTAGAAGTTGTGAGTCAATGCATGACACATAAACCATCAGTGGATTAACTGCTTTGCTTTGGTTAGCAAAGTGTGTCAAGTGGTGTGGAAGGCACCATGGGTCTTGACAGTATGGATGAAGAAAGAGAAAGAAAAACAGAAAGAGAAGAGGAGACAACGCGACGAGACGCTAAAAAAGGTGATGAGCTGTGAAAACTGTCTCCTCAGAGGTGTGAAACCAACGAGTGCAGCTACAATGATCTTAGACTGGTCTTAATGGTGGTCATCATTAAGGCTACCATTTTTTAGGCCCCCCCCACAAATGAATAAAACATATGCAACTAAATATCAGGTTTCACACAAGCTTTGTCAGCTTGGGTTGAAAAGTAAATAAATAAATAAATAAATAACATACCCAAGCCTATTCTTGAATTAAGAACCCTGGAACACTATTGGAACCCTGATAAAAGAATAAGAAAACACGTAATCCGGCACGTGATCTTTTATAATAGTGTAAATGTTTATTCTTTTTTTTTTCAGGATATCATTCATCAAGTACAGAACACAGAGTCATCATTAAATACTATTTTTTTTATTATTATTATAATCTTTTTTTTTTTTTTTTTTAATGAATGTATTTTATGTAATATTTGACGAGACATCTGTAGAACCTCAAGAGCAAATGGACCTGGAGTCTGGAATGGATTTGGAGGGAATAGAAGTGAAACCTGAACTTTTTTTTTTTTTTTTTACTACTACTGAAGTCAGAAAGCAGGCCATGAACGTGACAAGCAAAGGAAGGAACTCACACTGGTCGTTACAAGCCATTTTGACAGCTTCCACACTTTGTCACATGATTTCATACAAACGTTTCAAATGTAAAAAGACGGAGGAGGACACAAAGGGCAGGTAGGGAACACAGTGGGTAGTTTTTTTTCTGCGTATGTATATTGAGGAAAGGAAAACAAGACGTGGAAAGAAAGGGAATTACGTTAGGGAAGTGGACTATTGATCCGGAATAAGAGACTCGATAGACTCTACGTTCTTGCCCTTTCGCTTCATCCTGAACAGCAATAGTTGGCAATCTTTGGTGGCACCCATGTTGCAAGCATTTTAAATTAGAAATAATTGAAAAGGTTTGTACATGGTAATCATGCAGTAAATATGCAATAAGTCTCTTCTAATGGAATCAGTTTTATGGCACCAAAACAGGGGCCTTGAGACCCCACCAAGTTCAACCACGATTCACCGAATCCATGATTGGAACAACTCAAAGGCAATGAACCAAACACGAGTATATGTAAACAACAGTGGAGAGATTCTTCCAGTATCACAGTGATGGCAGGTGAAACAATTAAAGTTGAATATTTTGAGAAACGCACGTTTTTGAGCACCATGATATAGTATAAGACTGACACTGTGAATGATATACAAAGTACAAGGTCATTTGATGTCCACTCTTATTAAGGTTTGAGCTATAAACCAACAGCTTTTTTTTTTTTTTTTTTTTTTTTTTTTTAAAGTCCATAAAATAATCCAATACATTGTCTTCCGAGTTGGATATTTATGTGTTGACAAGTTTTTATCCGTTCTAACGACGATCTCAGACTCGAGAAACTGACATTTGTACAGGTCCCTCTACAAACACACAAACGCACACCGATTGGTCAACATTCTCTGGAAGGCAAACGTCAACCACAGAACAGTTGCACATGATGTAAGAAGACCAAGATATGAGCCCAACTTCCTGTGAAAATTTCAAACAAACAAAAAAGAAAAAAAATATATGCTACATCAAGTCCCTTACACCAACACAGAGGGAGCTGATATCGATATATACTGTATATATATATGTAACCACAGTCCCATTCCTACCTGCTTGACTCACAAAGTGTTGGTGTTTAGTAATACTGGGAATACTTTAAAAAAAAAAAAAAAAAAAAAATCTGCTTTATTCCTAACCTTAACCCTTTCATAGATTTCCTGCTCTTGTACAAAATACAAGTACATCATTCAGTCCAAAACTCATAATGCTCACGGTTTATAGTGTCCAGACATTTTGTTGCAATATTCAGGTTATTGTTCCATAGTGAGTATGAAGGTATAAAAGGAGTTGTTTGAAGGGTAAAATTATCGAAATATCCAAAGCAGAAATGATGGTAGCCTCGGCACATCTGCTTAAAAACCCTGTACTCTCGTCAGGACAGAAGTCAAGCATCTACTGCTCATAAATATACATGCTGCTCTTTGACAACAGGCTTTATAGTTCTTTTGCTTTATATAGTATACATTAAATACATCTCTCACATCACTCTCTGTAATGTACCATACATATATATGTAAAAAAAAAAAAAAAAAAAAAAAGAAAAAGAAAGAAACTGGAGCTCAGTTTACAGATTCAGAGAAAATGTTTTACCTTTTAGGCATCTGTCCTTAATTACACACCCTATACATCCACGTATGGTTCAAAGACAAGCATGGGATGTGTTGCGTACATTTAAAAATAAAAGTTGAATATGCAGGACTGAAATCAGGTGACATCACAGACAAGTGTACCATCAAGATTCAAATTCCCATAGAATCTGCAATGAGTACTGGAGAGAAAAATAAAGAAGAGAACGCCACAAGTGTCGCCACGTTGAGGAACATCGTCGCTGTGGCCTGATTTCGCACAACCGAGGTTAAAAGAGAAACGTACATATTACAACTTACAACCAAGATACTTTTTCCTAATGAACCATTTCATGGCATTCATGATTTTTTTTTTTTTTTTTTTTGTTAATGGTTTAAAATCTGGTCAAAGAAACCGAAGTGGTTTTTACACATTATAATCACCGGTAGAGGTTTGACAAAACTCAAATAATTGTATATACGGTGCCAAATCCAAAAGCGAACGCTGACCAGTTTTTATTTATTACATTTTACACTAAAGGAGGGAGCATGGCTCAACTTTGCCATGGAAAAATTATATATTATATATAAAACATTAAATTCAAGTAACCCTCGAGTATTCACATAGGGTGCATTAACACGATGACACCACATGGGATTAAGACTGTTAGAAAATGTGCATATATGAAAACGTAAGGAATACATATGTAAAAGAAGAAGAAGAAAAAAAAAAAGTCCTACTAGCAGCATGTGTTAGAAATTTTCTCATTTCATGGAGACCTTAAATGCCATTATTTAAGTTGCAGCTTTTACAATTTGGCACAGAGGAGAAAAGAAAAGTTTCAAGGAGTATTTATATTCATGTTGGTCTTAATATATGTATAAAATAATAAAAAAAACAAAACATAAATAAATTTAAAAAAAAACAAACAAACATAAATAACATGTACAATTTGGCAAGTTTGAGATATTGTTTTTGTAGCTTCGTGTTCTTTTTCATCAATGATATGAACTTTTTTACCATCCAAAAAGTTCCTTGTTTGTTTTTTTGCACTGAGACACATACAAACACAGATTAGCTACCGTAGATAACTTCGTATTATTCAGCTACGTATCTATAAACATCTATTAACATACCAACATACAACAAACGTGTATGTCAAACTTCGGTCCGTATTTTAGCCTCCTTCTAATAAAGTGATTGGAGTGTGTTTCAAGATATGTCAAAAGTGCGCTCCTGTGGAGAGAGAGAGAGAGAGAGAGAGAGAGAGAGAACCTCTGTACAGACAAAAGTGTGTGGAATGTACGGTATATAACGCTCCTGACTGTTTGGTAGGTTTTTGTTTTTTTTTTTTAACTTCATGGTGCTTCATCCTGTACTGTGGATTCACCGTTCGGCTTCTCTGCTGCACTCTCACCTTGGGCATGTCTAGTGACTCGTGTCGTCCATCTCCCGGAAAACTGATGCTACGGATTCGGTGTGGTGGTGCAGTTCAAATCTTTGCTCTTGTCGATAGTTAAGACGAGTTAGTAAAAAAAAAAAAAAAAAAAAAAAATGAATGATCAAGGGATACATCTCCAGCTGTAAATTTGATTTGAAGCTGTAATTTATAGTAGTGAGAACAGTAAGGGCCCTATTTTTATAACTTAATGGTTACACATGAGCCAATTTTTCCCCTCCTATTTTTTGCCTGGTCTTTTTTTTTTCAGAATCCCAAATAAACGTATGCAGTGGTATTTTCAGACGTGCTACATTATCATCTCTTTTTAACACAAATGTCAAGAGAAGACAACGGTTTACTGACTTTAAGCCAAAAACCTTCGAAGCCACTTTTGGCTTTGGATGTTTACTTTAAATGTCACCCGCATCTATATAAAGTCTCTCCCCTCCTAGCTATGAAATAAATATATACTACACGGAACAAGCCCCAGCTGTGGCTATGAATATGTCGATCACGTCCACATCACATAATTAACAGAGGAGTAGAATCAATGAAATGTCCAACAACCACCCGGCAAGACTAAGTATGCCTAATGAGATTATGAAAACACCACTACATACAAATTTACCCAACCACCCTTCTTGTATTGTATTAATTCGCACCCGTTCACTTTTCACGATCGTGCCGTTCTTACTGCCCGAGTTACGGCGTCAGACATACAATGTATTACTTTTGTTTCTCCATCATAGTCAAGAAAAATAGGGCCCTAGAAGTGTGCACATGTGTGCAGGTATGTGAGTGTGTGCGTTTCAGACATTTCAGAACCAGTTCTGCGCTAGCTGAACTTTTACTGAGGGAAAGGAGGAAGAAAGGAGACACAGGAAAGGAAGGACGGAAGGAAGGATGACCGCCGTGTCAGTCCGTTCTGTATATACATGCAGTCGTCCTCCTCAACTCGGCTTATTGTTAAGCCATTCAGCTCTGTCCTCATAGGAGTGTGTCAGCATGTGTGCACGTATGTGTGTGTGTGTGTGTGTGTGTGTGTGTGTGTGTGTGTGTGTGTGTGATCGTTCTCTTGACATCATGTCTATCGTTGTGCATCGAGTTTCTCCTCCCTGCACCTTCGAACACTTCTTCAATCTCCGCTCCCTCCGAGCACCCCACCTCAGTTCTCTGGGGCCGAAGTGTACACCATGTCTGGATAAAGCTGCTGCTGGCTGGGCGTGGTGTCCTGACACGGGAGGGTTACGTGGGGTTCGTTCCTCTCGTCTCCGTCACTCTCGGTGCTGCCCTCGCTGTCCAGAGGAGCCGAGGTGTGGTGCGGATACAGCGCTGTGCCGGGCAGCGGGCTCTGCAGCAGGTCATCGTCCGAACTCAGGTAGTCACCCTCTGCAGAAACCGGGCTCACCAGACACAGGTCCTGATAGGCTCCACTCCCGGAGTTCTGAAATTTGGAGGGCTGACCACGTAGCTGCCTTATCTAAAATGAAAAGCTTTGTGTTATAAAGGAAAAATCTTTCTAAAGTAAGGACTGTCTGTAAAACACACGGGTGGACTTTAAAAGGGAAACGGGGGGGCCCGGCCCTTTAGCAGCAGTGGCAATAACAGCCTACTGTGTAAATAAATTACAAACAAATCATTTTTTTCTGCTTATTCCAGCAAGACAATGCCAATCCATCCATTCCAATGTGTTGGAACAGTGTGGCTTGTTTGTACTAGACCTGAAGTCCAGACCTGTCGCTCACTGAACGTGTGTCAATACATCAACGGAGACCATAGACTGTTAAGCAACTAAAGTCATATATCAAGCAAGAACAGTAAAGAACTTCACTTTCAAGACTTCAACAATTAGTGTCCTCACTTCCCAAACACTTCCTGAGTGCCGTTAAAGGGAAAGGTGACGCAACACGGTGGTAAAGGTGCCCCGTCCCAACTTTTCAACTTAGAATGAGTGTATATTCACCAAAAAAAAAAAAAAAAAAACCCCAGCAAAGTCTAATCAGTTTGAACAGCAACTCCTGTCTTTGTATTGCATTCAACAGAATATGAATCAAAAAATATTTGCAACTCTTCACAACTGTCATTTATTTGTATAATCATCATCATCATCATCATCATCATCACCTGCGCATTATTTTTCACGAATACAGTAGTACTCTGGAATCTTTATTTTTAATATAGGTCGAGCCAGCCTTTATACCCTGCTGGTTTCTGAACACATACCCTCTTGTGACATTTTTTTCTCTCTCTTGTTTTTGCATTAATGTATTGTTAAACAAATTATAGATAACTTCCAACTAGTATAGTGGAAAATATACTAGTATATACTAGTATTTTTTTTATAGAAAAATATTTGACATTTTGAAAACATCCAGTCCACAGCATAAGACATCTACTTCTAAATTAGGTAGGACTTTAGTTATTTTTATCTTCAATAACAAGTAATATGGTTATCGCTATCTACGTGTGTGTGTGTGTGTGTGTGTGTGTGTGTGTGTGTGTGTGTGTGCGCGTGTGTGTGTGCGGGCACACTGTACCATGTTTTGTTTTTTTAATAGTAGAATACATTTCAATAATTCTTATCCAATAATCATTGTTTACTACAAACACATTTTATTTTTTTGCTGAATACACGGCAGCTGTGTAGCAGTGTGGTTTCTGCTATCAGATTAAATTAAGTTAAGCTAGCCTAGATAAATTGCGTACGTCTCTCTGCTTCCACATGTCACTAATGAGGTACTCTAGATTCTTCCTCAAGCTCAGTTGTTGTATGGTTTTATGGCACAACTGGCACTCCATATTGACCTCTGTTATTACGATGCGTTATCACTGGAAAATTATTATTAAATTATTACATTTTTGTGAAATTATTGTGGTACCTTTAAAAGGTGTGTGTGGGGGGGGGGGCTTTTGGAAAAGGTTTCTTCTTGGAACTTTTGGAGTCAAGGGGTCCATTTAAAACCCTTAAATATATTTATACTCACATTCTTCAAAACTTCTTTAAGGGTTCTAGAATGTAGAACCTTAGATTTCCAGATTTAACCTTTTTACTAATATAATATTATTTATTTGTAGCAGTAGTAGCCATAAGCAACAACAACAATAAAAATAATACATGCGTACACACATAGGCCAAGTTAAACAAGCAACAAGTACAATATTACAATCTGGCTGTGTTCCTAATGTTAGCATGAAACCTGTCCAGAATTTAGGGTGATGTAAGAGTTGTTATTATTATTATTATTATTATTATTATTA
>JAOVYU010000033.1:9741350-9756797 GCA_025674565.1 Synodontis membranacea
TCATCATCATCATCATCCAGCCTCTCACAGCAGAGATGGACCAAATGTTTTAAGGCAGGACAGATGGCAGAGAAGCAATGCACAGTGTACCTGTAATAAGATGATTAATCACTACTGCTGTATATGTTTATCATAACCATCATTAATTGTATTTATGACGCTAATGGACACGTTTAACCAAAAAAACCCCCAAAAAACCCGGAAGTACGTAAATCTCCGTAGGTCCAGATTTGTTCAATTCCTAATATAATCTTTAATTATCATTCCAAACTGCACATTTATGATTTGTGTAAATCAGCTCCACCTAATCCACATTATAGAATATATATATATTCTAATTCAAACAGATGAAAATATACAATCATCTTCAGGAGAACATTAACAATGTAAAGAACATAGAAGTAAGAAGAGGAGAAATAATTACAATAAGGGGTATGTTGCTTTGAATAATAATAAGAAAAAAATGACTACATCATAATAATAATAATAATAATAATAATAATAATAATAATAATAATAATAATAATGTAAGAGCAACGAAGGAAAGCTATCTAAACCTAATCAGAATTAATAGAAATAAATCATATATTTCATACTTTCATATATTTCCAAAAACGTGACACATTTATTATTGCTAGTCAAAATCTAACATATATATATACAGATGTGTGTGGTTCTGTATATACAGAACCACACACAACCAGAACGCAAGTAAGTTCGCGTCCCAAATCGCACATCACAGCACTAGCTAGTGCGCTTAAATGGCGCCCTTCTTGTTTAAAAACCTGGTAACCTAGGCTACGATAAAAGGCAGATTTGCTCACAGCCGGATAATAACCGCCTGGCAATGCCGCTCCTTGATTGGCCTGTCTCGGTAACGTGGGTGGGTCTTAGAAAACGCCGCTGCATCCGCTGATTGGTTGATTCTGAAATGTGGGCGGGGCAGGAAATTGGACGCTAGTAAGGAGCACGCCACAGTTCCCTAAAGAGAAAGAAAGAGAGAGAGAGAGAGAAAGAGAGAGAGAATGGGAGAAGGTATAGTGATGTGTCCGTAGCGCAGGACTGAAATATAAATAATAATAATAATAAAAAATAAAAGAATAACAAGCAAAAAAGAGAGGACGTGTCTGCTTTACTGTAAGTGCCGAAACGTTTGGATATTTTATTTTATTTTATTTTATTTCATTTGGGAAAAAGAAGTGTCGGCTTCTCAATAAGAGCAGAGAGGATTCTTTGGATCGCGTTTTTTTGGGGGGGTAAGTCTATTAATTTAGTTTATAATTAACCATGGGTTGGTTTGTGAAACGGAGAAATATTATTATTATTATTATTATTATTATTATTATTATTATTATTATTATTATTTGGGATGTTGAGCTTGTTAGAGGCTGGTGGGATTCAGCACTCACGCCCTGCTTCTTCTCTTCTGCTTGTAAAGCTGTTATTGTCTCCGCCGGTAATGAAAGAATGATCCTGCAAGGGGGGAAAAAAATAAATAAATAAAATAAAACTAACGCACATGTCGCTAGATGG
Source organism: Synodontis membranacea (assembly GCA_025674565.1). Lineage (NCBI taxonomy): Eukaryota > Metazoa > Chordata > Actinopteri > Siluriformes > Mochokidae > Synodontis > Synodontis membranacea. Next base: position 9,742,884 of record JAOVYU010000033.1, read on the forward strand.
AAGGACAGATGCCGGTTTATAAGGACACTCTGTATATTTATATAGCAACATGTCTATGACGTAATAAAGTGATGTTAAAAAGAAGAACCTGCTTCAGCATATGATACAGGCAGATATTAGGAGCCTGAGCCAGCCTTTACTGTGTGTGTGTGTGTGTGTGTGGGTCCAGTCTGGGAAAAAAAAAAGGCCATCACCCTGATTTGATCATAAAATCCTCCTTGGCCCACTTCATCAGCTGTATGACTTGATCTGGAACACATGTTTGGTGTTGACAAATATGAAATGTATTTCAGGTCCTCGTTTTATTGTCCACTTGATGTTGGGTGTGTTCAAACCCGGCCTGGCGTCTGCCTGTGAACACTACAGCACACGCACAGGCTGTGAAATGGTTTCATCTGAGTGCACGCTTTGACACTTTTTTTTTTAAACCATCCAGTATCATCGACGTGTATGTAAATATTCCCATCGCGCTCGGTTTGGACGTTTGCATGTCGTTGTATATAGTATGTTGTTCTGTTTTAGGTCGGATGTGAAGTGTTGGGCGTTTTTTTGCTTCAACGTCATGAAGGACCCCCCTTAATAAGCCGATGAGCTGAATTGGGTGTGTGCGATCCTAAAATGTGCAGTGCGACACCGGGATCAGGGAATACTGCCCCGCATAGACTACACTGAAAGTCATGTCCATAGCAACTAGACCTATTCTTTACCTGTCGAATTGTGCGGCAGCCTTGTTGTACGTCTTTTGTGCCGATCCCACTTTTGACGTATTTGATGTTAGTGTCAGAGCCCTGCTTCTCAGATGTTCCGTGCTGTTAATCAGACTGTGACGCTGCCTCGTCAGGTTTATGTCGCCCGGTTATGTGAAGCACCAGACAGTTACTTGCGTGCAAGGTTTGTGTTGAGTCATTCAACCTGGCGTGTGTTTGTGGGAAAAAAACTTGTCTGTGAATCAGATGAAAAAAAATATCTTGAATCTGATCTGATACCTGTCCAGTGTTTCAGTCCTATTCCCAAGGCACAGAATATACGTGGTGCGGCTATTAATGAGACTGAGCACTCCAGATCGGTACGATTGTGAGACAGAACAGTAGTCAGTCCAATGGAAAGGACACGGGTCTCTGGATGAAGAAAGCTTGACAAAGCAAATCCAAGTTCAAGAGCTTGTTAATTGTCGTCTTTGACGTTAAGGGATGTAATTATGGAGAAAGGGGTTCGCGATGGAGTAACAGTGAACCAACAAAAAAGGTTCTTGAAACTTTCTGAGAAATGGTCAGAAGAAAGGCTTCACATGTCGGTGAAGCAGTTTTTGACCCAGAAATGAATCGCAGTACTTGACCAGCCTCCCTTTTCACCTGATCTAGCACCATGAGACATTTCTTTTACCTAAAAGCAAGTTCCGAACTCAAGGGAACTCGTTTCGAGTCTGTTTCAGAAGTGAAGAAGGAAACCACAGAGCTTCCAAGACAACTAACTAAAGAAGACTTACTGCACCGCTTTGATCAGTGGAAGACCAGAATGCAGAAGCATGAAAAATTTCATTTTCATATTGTACTGTGATTAAATTCACTCAGCACTGCCAAGCTGAAACTGCTGGGCCCTTGAGCAAGGCCCTTAATCCTCAGCTGTTCGGTTGTATAACTGTGACAAATGGAAGTCACTCTGGACAAGAGTGTCGGCCAAATGCCATAATTGTAAATGTAAAGGAAAATGTAGCTCTTTTGTAACCATTCACCATATCCTAGAGTGGTGGAGCTATTCACAATGCCATTTTCTGTATTAGTTAGTTCAATTTCATATTAGTGTAATAGTAAGAAACACTTAGCTGTGAACAAAACCGTCTTTGGTTCATGAAAGCCAGATATGGCTGAAAATCAAAAGATGTGACCCCTCCACTTTTTCTTGTCTAAAGACTTTTGCCGCTTTTCTCCACCTTTAAACATTCCCAGAATTGCTATTGCTATTTTTGTATAACATAAAAATCATACCAGCTAAAATTTTCAAGCTTTCTAGCTCTGCTTTATCCCATGGACAGTACTTGTATCATCACTGCTTAATCGCTTCCTGGTTTCCTTGACTTTTTGCGTTGTCAGCAGAGAGATGAGAGAACTTGATGCACAAGCTTTTTCTTTCTGGCAATAGACTTGCATTTTGCAGAAATTGGTTGACTTTATTTTTCATAACTGCAATTTATACCACAGTGGTAATAGGATGATTATCTGGCCATTACCATCACACCGCAGTTCTGCCACTGAATGGATACAAGGCCGTGCTGTTTGCTCACCGTCTGCCCTGGTGTGTCTTGGATAAAAGCAAACACAAGCTTGAGGTGCGGTGTTTACCCATGTGTGCCTCAGAGAAAGAGGCCATGGCGCTCAATGGAGGTTACACGAGGTGAAGCAAGTCATGTCATCAGGATCTCATGCAGCGATAAGTGCTTCACCGACAGAGATGTCCGATGTAACCAGAGGCTGAGATTGAGATTGAGAGGAAACCAAGACCATTTCTGCTTCAGAGACCCCTCCTTTCCGTCATGCTGTGGTGCTGACATCCATACCGAGCTGAACGGAAAAGGCGACAACAAGTAGTTTTCCTCCTCAGGAAATCCCTGCTGAGTCTCAAGCAGAACCGGACAGAGACAAGACAACAACAGTCTTCTTGCTCTGAATACTTGCTCAGTCATTTGCAGTTGTCTGCTGGAGTGTACTGGAGTCTGGATTGTCATAGTGTCTTGGTGGGACTGTGCTACTTTTAGCATGGCATCACCATGACGTTCCAGTTCAAATGTAAATCAGACAGCTCACATTCCAAAGTTTGTAGCATGACTTCAATCAAAGGTGGTGGGGTCACTGTATGAAAAGTCCAACAGCCTTCACTGAGTATTGTTCAGAAATTGTATTAATCGTTCTTGCTTATTTTTAAGGAGCATTTCTGATCAATGATTTTCATAGCAAAATGTTGATGTACACGTGGGTCAACATGGTGAACATGCACGGTCAAGCACAGGACTCTGATCAGGTTGGCTCTTCAGTCAAAGGCTATGAAGTAGTCTCCTGATTGAATTAACACGGCGATGTAGCCACCAGAAATTGTTGTTTTTCTAGCTTTAACAAAACAAACCCGCTTGTGAAGTTCATGACTTGTGCCGCCCCAATGGAAGGGTACCATGCCTTTACCACTTTACAAGGCAAATTGCAGATCAGGAGAAACTATGGGGTCGATAGTTTTGCCATGTGCTTTGGACATGTGGAAGCTGAGTGTCCTGTTTGTGGTTGTGGGATGTTGGGGAAGTCCTACAATTGTAGGACCAGCATATCTGATGAGATTTTCAGCTGCCTAAGGACTTCTCTTCCCCCCGAGGAGCATAAATAAGAAGAAAGCTTTGGTTGTGTGCATGAGAATGTATGTGTCCAAGGACACCCCCAGTCCATTAGATGCATGCCCCCGGGGTCATACTGTGCATTATGTGCATCATCCTTCTCTGAGTGAGTACTCTCTCTCTCTCTCTCTCTCTCTCTCTCTCTCTCTCTCTCTTTCCTTTAATCTAATGATCTTGACTGTACAGTATGTAATGGCTGAGACCTAGATGGGGACTTTGATGTTTTGATCTTCAGTGCTTGGCCGGAGGGATCCCACACAAAAGACTGGACTCCAAGATGGTGTCATCTTTCCAAAGCCCGTCTTCAAAAAGACCTCTAGGTCAACATGAAGGACAGTCAGCAGGCAGGGTGAAACAAGAGAGGACCTCCTTAGCTAATCAAACGTCTGTCACTGGAAGCAGGTGGGCAATGGTGTCTTGGCGAGCATCAGGCTTTGGATGACGTTGGGCGTTGATTTGTCGCTCGTAGCTTTTGTGAGAGGCCACTGGTGGCACTAGTCGACTCCTGAGCGTGTTAAATTGGGGGAAAATGGGTCTCTATATATAAAGCCCGATGCTGCCCCATTGCATAGAACATTATTTCCTTTTAGGAAGCAAATAATCTGCCTGGGTTTTGTGGTCCACTGGTTGGTGGTATTCATTCAATCTTCATTGGCGCTACTTGTTTTGATGTCGGCTGGTGTCTCATGGCATTTAGATTGCTACAGTGTTAGCTGCAGACGGCCTAGAAATGGTTTCCTCCCCTACAATCATACAGTTCTCTTTGCTTTTAATCAATGGCCTTGGATCACAGAGCTCTCCCGTGAATCGTTTTCAAAAGAGCTGCTCAACACGAAGGGAAGAGGAGGGGACAAGCAAAGAGAGACCAAATAGAGATATCCGTAACGTGTAAGATAACTGAATCAGGAATTATGAAGTAATCGTCGTCGTGCTATTCAATTGTGGATATTATCCACAGTGCTAAATAAACTTCTTAATCTTAATGTATTTGATCATGTAATTCGTGATGGAACTGTTTCCACATTAGTGCTCTGACTTGTTGTCTGGGCCAGCATAGCATTCAGTAATGAATAAAATCATCACGCTCAAGTCAGGTCAAGGAAGTTGTCTATCTTCTTATTTGGGTATTGATGACGACACACACAGTGGCAGGTGGTGTTTTCCACATCGTGGCTCTTGATAACAACAGCCTGTGGTCAACAGCAGGTGGCTTGAGTCTGTTACCCTCTCTTGCTTCAGGGCCAATCGATTTCAACACTGCCGTCATGTGACAGGAAGCAGTTGTCCCAGAAGAATTCATAGTTGTGTATGTTTAGGGTTCATTTAAAGTAGTGGGTTGTTATGTTATGTAAAAGGTGGATTCGAATAAGCATGACCACAGCACCACTAAAACAGAAACACTGATAACAAAATATCAGGGTTTTTTTTGGATGAGCTCTTGTATTCCATGCAGGCTGAGAAAGATCCATTGTTTGGAGGACAACTTTTTTTGTCTAGTCCTTGAAAATGAAAAATATCAGTGCTCGGTATGTCCTTGTAATTTCATCATGTGTATCTGTACAAGGTTGATACCTTGTTTCGAAGTTGTAGGAGTTGTAGTCAACTGGTTCCTTCATTCATCAGTTTCAACGACCGCTTTATTCTGGTCAGCTTTGCCTTGGGTATACACTCTGGATGAGCTGCCAGGGCGCCATGCGCGTACGCATTCTCACCTTGGAGCAATTTAGCATAGCCAATCAATCAAGGAAGGCGGAGTTCAGGAAACATGGAGGAAACACACAGACGTGGGGAGAATATGTGGAATAGGATTTAAAAAAAAAAAAAAAACTTCTTTGAGTACATTCATGATACAGATGCGTGACAAATTAAAAGGGAAAAAAAAACCCCACAAGGTTCAGCTTCAGTGTGTCGTAGCATTGATTTTACAGTTCTCTGGAACATTTTTACAATTTCCATCCTTATCAAACCATTCAGTGAGCCATCCTACCCACCCTGTGCATGGGGGCAGAGTCATTGTGGAAGACACCACACCCAGGAGAGAAATGTTTCATCCTGGTGATGAGTCAGAGGAACTTCATATGGGTTTGCAATGATACTTCCCTTTAAGAGAACAAGTGGACCCAAACCGTTTATTTGGAAGGCAGTCAAATGTGTAATAATAAAAATCAGCAATAGTGTAAGCATCAGTGATTTGGAACAGTTCTGTTGTAACTGGTAAAACCGTTCTAGAGCTACCAAGTCCACCACTACAACGACAAGTCCCAAATCGGTAGTTTTACTTTAATTAGTTAATTAAGTAATTAGTCACTACATATAATAGTTAGTTAATACATATAAGCCCGCACTTTCACAATCAGCCAAGTAGCTACAGAAAGCAATATTGAGAGAATTCAAGCAAGGATGTTAGGAATCACAGCTCAAGCACCCCTTTACACACTGTACACAAGGCAGAGGTCATCTACTGATGGACCGTGGCCCCGATGCAAAATCAGGAACAACTTCTGTTGAACCATACTGTGGAACCACTTTACTGCAGTTAAGTACCCCTTGTGTCGATCTGCAGCCCATTTCTGTTTTTCTTTTCATAGTCTAATAAAAATAGACATGGCGTAGCATTTCAGTGAAGTTTGTTCCACGTACACTCCCTAATTTTTGGCTCTATACTGTATGTAGCCTTGTAAGACCAAACCTGCATCACCGATGAAGGAAGTTGTTTACTTCACCTGGAGCATCCAACATTTTGGTGTAAAGAAATTCAGTACAAGAGGTTTATTTGTTCTAGTTCTGGAAGGATATGTAGCAGTCTCTCTGTCTCTCATCCGTGGTTGACCCCCAGTGACCCCAGTGATCTCACCATGACGACAGGCTTTTCTCCAGCCAGCTGGAGTAGCCATTATGGAGGATCCTTCCCCTCCCAGAGTTCAACATGTTCTCATGCTGGAGAACAGAGGCTGCTCCTCAGAGTTTGTCCTTAAAATCTCCCAGCTCGCCGAGAGTGGGATCAAATGCACACTTGAGCATGCAAGTACACAGAAACCTTAAATCACCCTAGAGAGCTCACTCCTCCAGTTTCTCTGGAAGGTTGCTCAAAAATGCTAAATAGCAATTACTTAGACAGAGGACTGCTTCTCGGCGTGCTGGTTATCATTCCATGGCATCTTTTTTCGTTTGGCTTAAAACTATATCTATGATAATGATATCTTTATATAACTAGATATAATGGTAACATTGGTTTACATTGGCAGATGTCACTGGGCAGAGGCCTAATTTTTCTGCAGTTTGATTTTATGCAAATTTATTATGGGATTTATAAAAAGGCATAATGGTATAACGTTATAATGTTCCATTATATTCAGTGCCACCAATGTTACTAAATGTGCAATGATTCCTGTAAACCTGGAAAAAATTCCCGTACACCGGCCATGTTCTGTTTCTAACTGATAAAATGCATACTTATTAGTATATTAGTTTTTAGTTTTTTAACTTTACAGTTCTATAAAATGAGGTGCTAGGTATGCACTGCAGCATTGTTTCTGTTGTAGCCAGTAATTATGGGAAGTAAAATGATGGCCCATCAGTATCATTGAACATCAAGAAGGGTCATGCTGAACTTGAACTTTGCTGGGGGAGCGAGAGAGAGAGAGAGAGAGAGAGAGAGAGAGAGAGAGAGAGAGAGAGAGAGAGAGAGAGGATTTGTGCATGCTTGAGCATGAAACTATAAAGAATTTCAAAGCTTAATCTCATTGCCCTCTGGAGAAAGTCTTTTCATGCTCTATTTGGATTTTAACAGAATTTTTTCTTCAGTTTTTAAGTGTTTTTCTTTCCATATTACCAGGTGAACTATTAATGATTCCTTTTTAAACTCCAATGTGTGCAAAAATAAACTGATTACGGACCCCTGTTGACGATCAGACTCCCCTGTGTTCGATCCGTATTAGTCTGTTTTCTTTCCCTGCGTGACCTCTGGTTTGCCTTGCTAAGCAGTTTATCTCCCTCCTCATTGTTTCCTCTTGCTAAGTTTTATTGTTTATTTATTTCTTCTTCGTTTATCTCTGCTTTCATTCCTCACATGGCCTCTTGTTCACATTCCATCTCCAGGTCGTGACCTTTGGAGAAAACTGTACGTGATTCATTTCCTTGGAAATTTGTCACAGGGGAAAGATTTAAGCATAGGTGTGGTATAGATATTTCTCATCAGAATTGACGTTGCCAGTGTGATGCTGGAGTTTAAAGTGATGCCTCTGGTCCTGGGTAGAGCTAGTTGATTAGATAATGTGATAAATATTTTAGAGAAAATGCCTTAACAATTATGTAATAATTAGGAAAATTGTTCAAAGACGTTCATACTTGCACTGAAAACTGTATATTTACCGCCATTATGCTGAACTGTTTTGTGGAATGGGAACAAAACGGTTAATCTGTCCACTGGTGTCCTAGTAACATTAACAGCGATTTATGTCCTTGGCTTCAGTGGGAGTAGGAACAATTGGATTAACGTGTTGTTGTCGCGATGGTGCTGGTGGTGACGTGAATTCGTAGTTGCTGAAGAAAAAACTAGATCGAAGTTTTTTCAGGGTGTCCAAGGAAAACTCATGAACGTTTATGAGGAAAGTGCTACCTGATTGGCCATTGGATGCCAATTGAACGAATAGCATGATCATTCATGTGATTTCCCCGGCCCCTCTGCAAAAAAAGGACATTTTTGTCCACATCGTTTGTCTCGTCTGTTACTTTTAGATCCTTTTTTCAAAACAAAAATGAAACAACCTTTTCTTGAACAAAATAAATTTTCGCACGCGATGAAAATCGACTGGTGCCATGTCGCAAACTAACTAGCTAATGTCTCAGCTTGGGCTTTTCACAACAATATGGCCTTGCTGCCTCGATCTCGCGTGTTTTATAGCATCATGTTAAATAGCGTCAGTTGGAAATACGCAACACCCCTTATGGAAAACTGAATGGGAACGAAAATTTATCTACTCCGTGTAGTTTTCCCCTGATAAATTAACTGGTTTTGTTTGTGAAAAGATCTATAGAGGGGTTTGTAAGATGTGAAACCATTAAAAAAAAATTGTTTGTCTGATATTAGCTAGCATGTCAGAGGTTAAAAAGTATACAGAAAATATATATGAATGTGATTTAGCATCTCCAAAAAAAAAGACTGTCAGACTAGCTAATGTTAGCTCACTAGCTATTATAGCCTCAACAGTGGAAATCATATACTTTACTGAATATCATCACAGTTCCATTTCTGAAATCCTGTCAAGTCAGCTCATCTTGGCTACCATGTTGTGAAAAAACCCATTAGACCCCATTGAGGTTTTTGTGGGTTTTTTGTGGTACCTAAAGGGTTTCCTCTGTTCTGTAAATGTAGCACTGACTACTCTTCTCTAGTTTTATTGTAATAGTCATTGGAGCCTACAGAAATTGTTAAGCCAAAATTCCCAGATGGAAACTGCAAGAGATTTTACTGTTGTTGTTGTTTTTTTCTTTAACATTATACCTAGCTTCAGTGGTGAAGATTATGAACTATATTTATGATTCGAAAATCCTCTCAGTTTTCCTGTCAAGTTAGCCCATCTTAATGTGGTAACATTCGCAGTGTAGATTATTAAAGTTTAGAAATAATACCAAAAAATCTTATCCTGTCAGTTACGCTAATGCTAGCTAACTAGCTTTAGCAGTGAAAATTACAGACTCTTAATTAGCAACACTTAAGCATCCTGTCAGCAAAATGTGTGATAATGCAAGCCACCTGTCACGATCTTTATTATGTATTTTTTTTTTTTTTTTTTTTTTTTTTTATATATGTGTTAGCCTTTTGTGGAAGCTTGATCAGGTCTAGAGTGTAGTGTCTAGGGGTTTTTTTTGTATTGTTTATATGGCTAGTTTTGCTATTTTTTTTTTCTCTGAGGAACAACAATAAGCAGATTGTGTTTTTATTTTATGCTTCGTGCGGTTAGCTGGCATCGACTTATTCAATTCACTTTTTTTTTTTCTTAGTAGGGAGACCATGTACATCCTCTTTTTCCCAGCCACGTCCGCTTTTTGGGACCTACAAAAAAAATGCGTCAGAGACAGGATTTCTAAATCGTCTGGGATTCAGCTTTTGCTTTCTTCAGTCGCCATTCGTTTGCGGTTGTCCATCCTGTCCCAGTGTCCTCTTTTTTTTTTCTTTTTTTTTTCGAAAACCAAAATATAGTCACCCTAGATTAAGCCAATGTGAAAATAATTTTAATGGGGAATTTCTATTGGCAAAATGATCCCAGATATGAATAGGACTAAACCAGCTAAAATAACTAACAATTGTTGTGGCCTCGTTCATATTTTCCTGCTTGTGAAAGGAATGGAGGTGAAGATATTTTACCATGTTATATTTTTTGTCTTGCTGCAATCCAGGGTCTGGAAATTTGCTGAATGTGAAATGTGGTTGGAACCACATTCTGTGTGTGTTTGTGTGTGTGTGTGCGTGTGTGGAAATTATTAATCCTCTGACCAACACCAACTCATCAGCTTCACCACAACCAACAAAACACTTCCTTTCCATTTTATGAAGTGGAACATATTAAAATCAGAGTGTTTTTCAGGAGCTTACAGGCTAGGCTAGAGAAACCAGCTTGTATTTGTCAAACAGTGGAAAATACTCCGTGTTGAGGAACAGTTAACAGTCATGTTGTCCGTATAAATATCTTTTGGGAGGTTGAACAAGTTAAGGACTGGTCTTTGGTCTGGGAATGGTCTCATCTGAGAAGCTGTAAATATGGACTAAGTATGATGGTATCACCAGCACTGACAGTTGGGGGGTTGAAATAAATATTATATTCTAAGTAAGTATTGAATAAGGGTCATAACTATAAGATCTTTGAATAAGTAATTTATGATGTTTTGTTTTGTTGGCACTTTGTTAGCAAAACTCAAAGTTGTGGTCCCCACGTGAATCACGTGTCCTAAAATCAAGTTAGCAATATTCCTCACTACGGTTATGTTTTATGTTTTTAAATGTACGTTGGAAGACAGATGTCCTTAAGCTATCTGATTAAACTATACCTAGTTAGATTTATGAGCAAGTTGTAGTGATTATGATTAAAGAGTTGCCGTTTTCCCTTTTTGTCCGCACTCCCAGGTTTAAACACCTCCATCACGGTCCTCTGGCTGACCTGATGTAATCACTGGTGGGGGCGACACCAACAGAAAGACTCCGCTTTTTTATTTGCTTTTTTAGATTTTATGTACATGTGTGAATTTTTGGTCATTTTCACACCTGCTACATGCAGGCAAAATGAGCCAGCAATTCCCCAGGGCCAGTCACGACTTTATAAAACATGTCGCGTTGGTGTTCTCGACAAAACGCAACTGGCGGAAAGTCTTGGGCTGTTCTTTAGCACAGGTGGTGTTGTGTCTCTCACGTCTTTACTTTTGCTCTGTGTCTAAATGCAATGCATTCAGCATTGAAAAGAAATTAAAAGTGTTAATAATGTAAGTAAATGTTCATTGTAAACCGAGTGTACAGAAATCATATCTTATTTTGTTGCCTTAAAAATTTTATGCGATTGTATGCAGTGCAAACATTTCTTTCTTTCTTTTTTTTTTTAAGTAATAATCTGACAGTTCAATAGAGAGAACACCAAAACGAAGCTCCAGGCACCAACGTCCCAGCCGGTATAAATGTAATATATCAGTCTGAGGCAATGTGAACGAAAAAGACTGACCTGCATATTAATTGAATATTAAGAAATAATGTTTGTTGTTTTACCCTGGATTTTGCACTTCATTCAGGAGATCAGAATAAAGCAGAAAATGAATAAAAAAAAAACCCAGCCTTAAGGAGTTGTCAGCATGTCAGCATGTGCACTCTGCAAGATGTTGTGTATTAAGAAAAAAGCACCACAGTTGCCTTTGTAGATTTTAACTACTGAGGTCAAAACAAGATTTAAAAATCTGCACTGCTTGCTCCCAGTTACTCATTTATAGTTTATAAGTAAACCTCCACCGTGACTGGAAAGCTAAATTTCTATATTTATAAGGCCAGATTTTGGGTGATTTCTCACTAGTGTTGGATAGGTCAGATAAAGTGTTTTCGTATCTGTAAGCCACACCCCCAGCCAAACCCTCAACTTTCAACAAATGTAGTGTGTGTGCTTCGGCACATTTCTCTCTACAATTTTGAAGCTAGTATAGTCATCCCAAATTCAGATCCAGGGCATGGTGAAGAATGTGGTATTACTTTGCTAAGCAATACATGTTATGTTAACAGTATAACACTCCGAGTTACAGTCATTTTTCTCCACTGGACCCCCTGCTGTGAGCTCATTATAATGCCTTATTTGAATACGATTAGCTGACGGAGACACATCGTTTGAATAAGATTAGCAGTGAGTGAGACACTTCATTATCATATTCTACTCTGAACGTGAGTGTGTGCACCTGCACAAGACCGCAGGGCAGCCTGGGAGATGAAGTCTCTAGCTGTAGTCCTGCAGAGCTGCGAAAGAGCCACGCCAAGCATGACGGGATTTGCAGTCATTGGCAGCCATGTCTGGTGCCGCCGAGACTGCCAGGAAATCGAATCCATGGCCAGGGTGACGTGACAGCTTTGACTTTTCTTAGTGATCTTCCAAACCGTTCCAGAGTTATTTGTGTTTTTCCTGGATTTTTTTCCCCGTTGAAATTAATGGGTGGAATGTTTGGTAACGAGAGCTCAAGCCAAAGTTTGTCCTTAAACATGAGCTTTCTAGTTTTACAATAAAGTTAAAAATGATTGAAATAGTAGAAACTACTTCTTAAAATAGTGTTTTGTAGCTTTATTTATTTATTTTTTTTGTACACTTTTTCTGTGGTTCCTCTTTAGAATGTCCACCATTATAATACTGTGATTGCTAAAAACCACAAGATGTTATAGAAATGATAATCAGGACATGACAATTATGCATTGGGGAAGAACTCAGTGTGTGTGTGTGTGTGTGTGTGTGTGTGTGTGTGTGTGTGTGTGTGTGTGTGTGTGGTGAGGCAGGGCAGGGTTCTCGGCACACGAGCCACATGATTGCAGCTTGTTGAAGGTCTCTCTGTTAAATGTTGACTTTTCCGTCACTGCCCACGTGACCTCACAATGCACTGAGCAACAGCAGCAATGGAGGACTGCGCTGTTCTCTTACGCTGATATGAGACCCGTTGTGGTGGATGACGACGAGGCCACTTGAGATCGGGGTTACTGCACTAGTGCTGTCCCAGAAATGCGTGCAGTGACCTGTTCTCTAGTAGCATTTTGTCCTTCTGCCAAACACACACACAGACCAAGCTTTGAGCTGATTCTATGAAATGAGCCTTGAACAGGGCAGCTGAATCAGGTCATGAGTCATAGTTGGTCACAGTCCACATCGGAGCCATAAAAGAGAGGCTTGGTTTCATTCGGAAGCGTTTTGATGTTCACAGAGGTGTGTCATTAACGAGGAAGGAGGAGAGAAGAACACCCACTCATAAGTGACCTGACCTCCTCAGTCAAACATCTGTTAATCCCTGGACCAGAGCGGTAAGAGCTTCATCGTGACCCTGCTCTAAATTGCACACCTACGTGCCAGACAGAGACCATAAGGCCTGTACGTAGATCAGGCTCAGCTCTCTCTGCCCACAAACAGATCCAGGATCATGGAGTCATGATGCACAGTGGTCAGAGAGAGTGTTTCGCTTATCCTTAAAGCTTACGGTATTCATTTTACTGTCCAACAAAGTAGTCCGCAGTATGAATGTGCCACAGATAGAAGCGTCTATGCAGAAGTGGCCATTCTCAATTGTCTAAGTGTTTCCCAGTTGTTGGACATTATTGAATGCAAAATACATCCGTTAGTTCCAGTTAGGCTTGTGGAACGTAATATTATTGTTTCTACACCATATATTCACTTCATGATTATGGTGTGGCTATTAAATAACAAGACTGAGTAATCAGATCAGTACGATCCTCAGACACACACTGGAAAACACGTGGGTCACCGGATGAAGAAAGCTCAACAAAGCAAGTCCAAGTTCAAGGCCATTTTAATTGTTTTCTTTGACAATAAGGACATAATTATGGAGAACTGGAGTAATAGTGAACCAACACTATTGCGAAAAGGTTCTCGAAACTTTACGAGAAAGTTTCTGAAGAGAGAGAGGCCACAGCTTTGGGAAGCTGGTTTCATCACACATGGCGCTCTCAGTGAAGCAGTTTTTGGCCCAGAAACACATCACAATACTTCCCGATTCACCTGATCTAGCACCATGCGACTCAAGTTCTGCATTCAAGAGAACATGGGTTGTATCTGTTGCAGAAGTGAAGAAGATGACAACGATGCTTCTAAGACAGCTAACAGAAGACGACCTGCTGCACTGCTTTGATCAATGGAAGACCAGAATGCAGCGGTGTGATGTTAGGGAATCTAATTGAAATGTATGTTTTCTTCATTACAGCATCAGTCTCGATATTTATGGCATATTAAATGGCAATAAAATTCTAGAAGGAAAACAGACTGCAGTTCAGGACACGGCTAGTACAGTGCGGCATCACA
>JAOVYU010000033.1:9783655-9795535 GCA_025674565.1 Synodontis membranacea
TAATAATGTTAAAAACCGTATTTAGAAGGTCGTAAACAGGTTTTCTATGCTCTAACTACACGGAAATACTACTTCGCAGAAATTCACCTATCGCGGTAGAGTCTGGAACGGATTAACCGCGATAAACGAGGGTTTACTGTATAACTTAAGGCTCCAAGTTTCTATCTCTGATAGAACGAATCATTACATCACAATCCAGGAGGGCTTACTCCGTCACACTTGTCAGTCATGTTTATGTTCATTATGATTTTTTCCCCCCAGTGTTTTATTTTGATCATACTTTTGTTTCCTGATGTGATCTTTTTTTTTTCTTCTCCCCCCTATTCAGTTAATACACCACAATCAGCACACGCATCGCTTTCACACTTCTCATAATGATCGAATGCACTTTTTCTAGATTGACCAGATCACGGATGTTTCTCATCATGCACTGACTGACCTTGTTTGTCTTTCTCCTTGCCTGTTGTTAAAGCACTCCTACCTGGACAGGGAGACCTCTCTGATTCTCAAAAGCATTGCCGGAAAGCCCTCTCACCTGCTGACCAAGGTGACGCCTTTCGCTTGCCTCCTCTCCTTTGTTTTTTTTGTTTTTTTTAATCTCTCTGCATGTGAAAGATCTGTGTTCACCAGCGCCTCCTAACTCCACCCCTAGGTTCACCTGATTTGCGTAGCCGCACCCTTACTGCTTTCCACGCATCTGCCATGCCCCCACCTGATTAGAAGCTCCTCCCACTTCCTTGCTCCCTTCACAGGAGTTTTGTTGTTCTGTCAGCTCTGGCGGAACGTTTCAACTATTAAACCCTGATTCTAAGATCAGCTAAGATTGGTGTATGCGGATCTGGTCTTAAACTCTCTAACCTGCGTTTCAACAGAGCTCTGAAAACCGTGCATGCGTTTTGGTTCGTTATTGGCTTCCTGTAGAGGAAATTAAATGACCACCGGTATTTTGGACAGAAACCTGAATCTGGTACAGAGTTGTAGTTAAACTGCGAACTAGACTGAGCCGTAATACACTTGGTCTGGTCGTCTGATACGTTTCAGCTTGCACAGATTTTTTTTTAAGACCTCAGAATAGCAAAGAGCAGAAAGACGTCAACTGTGCTAAGTGCAACCTCAGTTTCCTATCTCGTAGCAACAAGCTGTAAATATAAAAAGAAAGTCCGTCTAGGGTTAGTGCCCAGTTTCCAGAATGTGGTTTAATGAGAATTAGAGCTCGCTCTAATATTTAGAAAACAGCTACACTGCTTTCAGGGAAAGTAAACCCAGATGGTCGGAGTATTTTGAGACGACCCAGACGTTACAGGAAATTGTTGATTGCATTTAATTCTGTCATTACTGTTGTTATTAAATGCTGATCTAGAATTGGTTTTTTGTTTATTGTTGTTGTAATCCGCCTCACTAAACGAAACGAGTTCTAGATCAGCACGGTTCCCGTGAAAGGTGCACATGCTCAAGGACTGTTCTTTTTTTTTTTATACTTATCAAAAAAGGTTCTGTAGTGTTTTGTTCTGTTAAGTGTTTTGTAATTTCCTAAATGGGTCGATCATGGAAATGTCCCTCATGGAGAAGTTCTCCGTGTTCTACATGGTAATGTTTTCATCGCAGGAAAAGAAGCCTTATACTAATACTGTAGATATAACGTGCATGGGTATCGACTTGTTTTACCTTCACACCAGCAGAACATGTACTGTACATGAATAATTTTTTTTACAAACCGGTGTAATAGTTTACAGCACCTACGTATTAAAACGTACGGTACCTTCGGAGATGTTGAAGTCGAGCATATTATTGGTCTGTATTTGAGAGTTTTGATTGTGAGATGAACTGTGAGGTGTCCTGTAACCTAGCCTTCACACTCTCAGTCTAGTAGCTCGCGTGCTGAACTGGCTAGCGAGCGTCGGCTACGGTAGCAGCGACGGCTCAGGACGCTCGGGCTTCTTTTCTCTCGGATTGTTGGCTGCTTTTTTTTTTTGTTGTTTTTTTCAAAGGACAGTGTAACTATGCTAGCTCTTTTGCGTAATCTCAGATCTGATTAGCTACCGGATTATCCAACTTTTTACGTATAACCGTGGCTTATTTAATACTCTGTTTATTTAATCCTTAATTTTTTTAAGACTGCAGTCCTATAAAAAAAAACATGGTTTAACGTTACTTAGCGAGCCAGTTATTTTCGGATATCTAACGTTTTCAAGTAGGTCAGCTGTGTAATTCCAGGGTTAAGCAGAGTGAGGATCTCAGTCAGCGAACATTAACTCTCAGGATGGAGCACCATCTCCACTCCGCCGTTTAGCTATACAGGTAATTGTGTACGTTTTGCGGGTGGTTGTTTCCGTATATCGAGCTTTGAGGATCGCGGCGTATTTACAGAGAGGCTCACAGTTCGGTGCGTGTTTTGGTTGGACAAGTGTGTGTGTGTGCAGCGCCAACAAACAAGAACATGTAAACTCATGATTGGTTTCTAGAACGTTCGATATCTGAGAGGGAGTTTAATCCTCTTATAAAATATAGTCCTTGTCTGTGTCTCTGTCACACACACACACACACACACGCACACACGCACGCACATGCACAAACGGTTCCCCAAAACCATTAGACGTTCCTATTAGAGACCAGGACAGTTGGTAGCATGCTGTACACTGAGACAAGAAGCCACTTGGCTGCCATATTTGTTGTCTCTGGTGGTCGCCTGTTGGCCTAATTTAAAGGTATATCTTCGCTTTAAAAGTCACAGCCGTCCCCGTGTTCAACACTGTCCCCATGCCCAGCACCATCTCCATGTGCCCCGTACTGACCGCATGTGCCACAGCACCAGTCCTGCGCTCCCAAACACATGATCTACATGGTCCCCAATACCATCTCCATGTCCAGCTTTGTCCCCCAGTGCCCCGACACCATCCCGTCCCCAGAGGACCTTTTAAGGCTAAACTATATGACATGGGGACATCAGCGGGAACTGTAGGATTGTATCTCACCGGTGAGAAGGTGAAAGTGCAGCTGGATTTTTGATTTTTGTCACAGCCGGTGTGAACGACTGAAATAAATGTTCATCACCGACCCTTGATCTTATCGCCGTGTTCATTTTCGAGAAGGTTCAGGGTTAGGGTTAGATGTCAGTAGTAGTTCACAGAATGACACCTCAAACTCCCTCTTGGGTGATTTCAGTGCTTCCGTACGACATGGAATGGGATCAGTGGTTTCTCAGCAAATACCTTCATTGTCGCAGAAAGATTAAAAAAAAAAAATGTTTTCCTCCCTTATTTGTCTTAGATGCAGTGTTAGTCTGACTTTGATTGCTTTCACATATCATAGTTTTGCCTTGAAGCCACACATTAAGGCCATTCAGCAATTCTGTAATGTCAAAAGGTTAAAGGGGGTTGGGTACCGTTTCCGTTCTGGATCCGTCAAATCCATCAAGAGTTTTGTCTGAAGAATTTCGACCTCGGAATGCAGCGTGTAAAAGTGTCTCAAAACTCGACCCCGCAGCCTTCACGACAGAATTCTACTGGATCACTTTGCTACAGGTCAGCACTCCCCCCTGTGTCTTTTCCCCAGCTTCTTCGCCATTTTTACGTGAAGGTCGCTAATCGGAAAACCGGTTAGCTTACGAATTACACTGTTAGAATGGTAACGGTCGCGGGAAAAGTCAGCTACGTTAACTCATCAACACTGCCTAGGGTGGCTATCTGAGGACAAAAACAGCTGACTTAATGTAACGTAGCCTAAGCATAGAGGTTGTTCTTTTGTGAACCACATGGTTATACAGAGGGGAAAATCAAAACCTCTTGTTGTTGACAAAACCGGTTTGGGGACCCGTACAAGAGAGATATAGCGAAGGGGGGAAAAAAAGGACTAGAGCATTTCTTTAACAACGATGAGAAAAGAGACTGAACCGTGCACTTTATTTATTCTGTATGAGCACAGAGACGGCACGGTGAATTACAGAACATGGAAACGAGAGAGCGAGGGAGGAAGAGGAAGGGGAGCAGAGAAGGCAAGAGACTTCAAAGAGAATTTGAATATTTTTGTAACAGCCTCTGCAAAGCCTGTTATCTCTCTCTCTCTCGCTCTCTCTCTCTCTCTCAGGAATCTACCCCAGACAAAGACCTGCAAGATTTCTGCCTGCTCATTTCTCTGTTTTTCTCCCATTCCTTTTGTTCTTTTCGTTCTTTTTTTTCCATTTTTCTATTCGTTGCGCCCTTAGTGTATCTCTAACTCGCTCCCTCTTGCCTTTTACCTCCGTGTCCATCGCTTTCTCCTGGCGTACAGTCAGGAAATGAAGCTGAGTGGGACAGAATCAAGGACAGAATGACGAGGTAGATTTCTCCCAAGTACGCAAATGAAAAGTGTATCAGTGAAGAGAGCCGAGTGTAAATTTCCCCAACCAACGCCGTTTCTTTTCCCAGACTGAGATGAAAGGACTGATAGGAGACGTCTGCTCGGACTCTCGGTGATTGGCCACCAGAAAGAAGGTCACAGATACCCTGTCCTCTGATTGGCTCTCGGGGTTTGGCTGTGTACGCCAATTGGTGCAGAGGGTGCTGTGGAGGCTTCTCGTGTTTGTGAGGGGGGATTAGACCCCAAGATTGGACACAGTCCCAGAGAAATGCAGCTGTTTTGCAGAGAGAAAGAGAACGGAGTGCAGCCGTGGAGCTGTGAGAGAGAGAGAGAGAGAGAGAGAGAGAGTAAGATACAGAGAGATTGACTGAAGGTGGATAGAGTAAGACTATAAGACAGTAGTGTGGTAGTGGCAAGAGAGACAGTGATTGAGAAATGCGGAGAGAAAAGGCAACGAGAGATGAAGTGAGACAGAAAAGGAGGGGAAAACAAACTGGGAGAGACCAACAGACACAGGGCTGAAGCAGGGGGAGAGAGAGAGAGAAAGTGAGAGGACTGTCTGAGACGTAGAAAGAAAGAGATAGAGTGAGAGGAAAACAGGAAAATGGAGAGAAAGAAAATAGAGTAAGTCGAGAGAGAGAGAGAGAGAGAGAGAGAGAGATAAAGAACGAGTGTAGACTGAAACTGGGAGAGAAACACAGAAGGAGGGACAGACCGAAGCAGACCAAGAGACCCAGAAAGAATGTGCCCAGAGGAGTGAAGCAAGGAGACATTTAAAGGGCCGAGAGAAAGAAAGCAGAGGACATGGAGAGATACATGAGGAGAAAAGTAAAGAAGACACAGACCAGGAGGGAAGATGGACAGGAAGCAAAGTTAGACTGAAGCAGTGGATTGGTAACACTGAGTGAAGCTGAGAGTCGAAAAGAGAGATAGTTGGAAAGAGGGAGACAAAGGGAAGTCAGGGAGAGTGAAATGATAGACTAAGAAAGCGAGACAGTTGCAGTGAATGGGGATCTCTCTCTCTCTCTCTCTCTCTCTCTCTCTCTCTCTCTCTCTCTCTCTCTCTCTCTCTCTGACCCCTCCCACTGCTCCAGAGTGCAGTGTGTAGAAGCTCAGCAGCATGTCTTCTAACACCTCAGTGTGTCTCCATGTCTCCAGCCGTGTCTCGTGCGTCCGGACACTGCATATCCGCTCACACACACTTTTCCTTGCATCTTCACACACCTTCTGATCAAATCACAGTTGACTTTTGTTTTGTCTTTTTGTCTCTTTTTTTTTTCCCCCGTCATGGAGTCCACTTTTTGGCTGAAGACAACCTCCGTTGGCTTTTTTACTAAACCTGTATCCGCTCTGCAGATCTTTTCTCCTGAACGAATTGACATTCGGTTTCATCTGTGACTTTTTCGGTTCCGCGTCTCCGTCTCCGTGGACTTTTTTTTTTTTTTTTTTTTTATATGAAAAAGCAGCCATTCGTGCTCCAAAGGCTTGGAGAGCTGGGATGTGATGAGTGAGTAGGTCCTGAGCCGAGCGCACACAGAGACGCAAGCTGCCGCGCGTTTCGGGTTTGAAGGGTGAGCATGGACATGATGACGGCGTGTTGGAGGGGACAGGTAGGACTGATTATAAAGGGGCACGAGAGGACCAGAAATCCACATGTTGACTTTCAGAAAGATTATTATTATTCAATGCACAGGGATCCTGCTGGTGTGAAGGTATTTTTGTGTATGTTTGTGTGTGTGTGTGTGTGTGCACATGTCTGTGTGTGTCTGTGTTGTAACATTGTTGTGTTTTTGTAGGAGGAGCAGGCTGCCAAAGCAAAGGCAGAAAAAATCCGTGTGGCTCTGGAGAAAATTAAAGAAGCGCAGGTCAAAAAGGTGGGTGTGACAAATCTGTGTGTGTGTGTGTGTTAGTGCGTGTGAGTCAGTGTGTGTTGGGGCATGCTAGAGGGGTTTTCGGGTTTGGCGATGGTGCAACAAATATCATATTCTTAAATAGCTAACAAAGAGCCAGAAAATCAGAGTATAAGAGTTTAACTGAAAATAAAATCAAACTGATATGAAAAGTAATGGATGTTTTTTTGGATTGCTTTAATTAAATGTTTTTTTTAATTTATTTTTGTTTTTACTCAGAAATATTTGGATGTTCAGAAATCTGTTTTTTTTTCCCTCATTTATCCGATTGGTCAAAATATTGTCCTAAATTTTATTGACCCGTTGATATGAGCTTTCAATTAAATTCTAAGATGTACATTCAAGTCATGATTTCATTCGAGCGATGTTAATATGGCTGGTGGAAGCACTCACATGACCAGAGCCATTACCTATATATAAACTATAGACTTTCCTGAATAATTGCATTTAAAGATTTCATTTCGACTGCGACAGAGGAGCACCAGAGACATTTTGGCAGTAACTGAGCAAGCCGAGCTGACAACGACTATATAAACCATCCGAATATTGTTGCACGAAGATATGGTTGAGTGTGTATACGTGCTGCCTGAATGCTGTACCTCGTGCTGCAGACAGACGAGAAAAGAGAGAGAGCACGCTAGAAAATAGGTCAGTGTGTGTGTATGGGGGGGTTAATAAGAGAGGAACACCACTAAGATTGACAAAGCAATGTGGGTTTTTTTGTTTTGTTTTGTTTTTCGTTTGTTTTTTGTTTTTTCTTGGGGTTCCCACATAACCTGGAAAACGTGGACTAGTTTTTCAGTTGTGGAAGCGTGAACTTTAGTTATTAAGCTACTAAAATCGCGTGTTCCCCTGACAGCTGTATAGGTAGAAAGCTTAAGATTAATGGAAAAGCTGCCATAGCATCTAATTTATATGGAGTCGGTCTGCAAGAGACCACGTCCATCTGGATAGAGATGTTTCATCATAGCGTAAAGTTGATCAGTCAGATGAAATTGCAGTGCCGCTTCCCTATAAAGGTGAGTGCCACGTAGCATTTATTTATTTTTTTTTAAGTTGTTCCCAATGAAGAGGGAGCACATACCGCCGCACATGGCTGCCTAGAGAAAAAGCGCTGCAGCCAGCATCTTTTTTTTTTTTTTTTTTTTTTCTCTCAGAGAGTGCTGCCCTTTTTTTGAGTGGCTGTTCCGAGCACTCAAATTTTCTGAAATTTACAGTATGCATGTTTTGTAGGACTTGCCTTATTGATCTAGAAGTTTGGATTTTCTTACATGATGCAGCATGAGCAAAAGGGTGATGCAGTTGGCTGGCTTTGTAGCTGTCGTATGGTGGGTGTGACTTGGCAAGATCAAATCGGGAAGGGGGGGGGGGGGGTCCGGTCCAAAAAGTAGAATAGCGTTTTGACAAAAAAATCGAATTCAAGTTAAATCGTGAGGTTTCGAAAAATTCCCGCGCCTAATACGATTGCAGTTTTTCCGCGACTGTAGTACGCCGTCACCTGACCAGTTACGGTCCTCCTTTATTGAGGAACAGGTTTTATCAACATAGTGGGGCCCTTGTTAGTCATTCTTTGTTCAGAGCCGAGCTCAGCTGAGTCTTTTAACAGCCAGTCTATAAGTGAGTGTCGTCTCTTTGCACCAGTACATCGATCTGAACACCACCAGACACGTATTCACCCTAATGAATAATGAACACACTGAAGCTCGGAGTGCTGAAGGAGCCTCTGTTCTGCCTCTCTATCATTATCTGGAGTTTATAAGGAAATGATGATGTTCAGCCAGAATAACTGAGCCTGTTGAGCTCAGTATAACCCGATGAAAAGTCAGGGTTAATAACATGCATTTATTAGAGTTTCTAAAGTTTTCCATAGCCTTTAAACAATGTCAGCAGGAGTTGATTAACCAATTGTTACAGTTTGGATTTGTCGACGTAAGAGATGTATTTTTCCATTCATGGGTCAAATGGGTCTAGTAAATTTCATGCCTTGTGGAAAGACATTTCTGCCATGGCATTTCTTATTCACAACACTTTCAGAAACGTTTTTCTAACAGATGTAAGAAAAACGGCAAAATAAACGTCAGCGAGAGTCAGTTTGTTATTAGGCTAAATTATTGTTAACGGTTAACAATATCTGCGGGGGAGTTATTTGTGATTTCTAACTAGATGTGAAGCTGTTTATTTGCATAGATAAGTTGTAAATCTACATGCCCCGAGCAAAAGAAAATGAGAGACATGTTCGCATCTGTGTAGTAGTGTTTGTGTGTGTGTGTGTGTGAGAGAGAGAGAGAGAGAGAGAGAGAGAGAGAGTGTATTCTCATCACTTTGGGTATTTTTTGATCTCTGTCTCTCCATCATATCTTTCTTTCATTCTCTCATTATGTCTATTGCTCTCTCTCATCATGTATAACTTTCTTTTTGTCTCTCAATGTCTCTGTGTCTCTGCATCTCTCTCACACACGCATTCAGTACAACTTTCTGTCTTTCGGCATATATCTCTCTGCCTCTATATATTTTTCTCCTGGTTTCTCTCCCTCCTTTTTTTCTCTCTCTCTCTCGCGCTCTCTTTTTTTTCTCTCTGAGAAACATGTTCCTTTTTTTAACTTGAGTTTTATTTATGTTTCGATATATATATATATATGTGTACACTGATCAGGCAGTACATTATGAGCACTGGCAGGTAAAGTGAATAACGCTGATTATCTCTTCATCATGGCACCTGTTAGTGGATGGGATGTATTAGGCAGCAAGTGAACATTTTATCCTCAAAGTTGATGTGTTAGAAGTAGGAAAAATGAGCAAGTGTAAGGATTTCAGCGAGTTTGACAAGAGTCTAATTGTGATGGCTTGAGGGTCAGAGAATCAACTCTTGTGGACTGGTTCCGGGTCTGCAGTGGTCAGTATCTATGAAAGGTGGTCCAAGGAAGGAACAGTGGTGAAGTTTCCAGGTACACCCTTTCATGGAAATGGTATTTCCGTGTTCATTAACAGTTTGAGGAGCACATTCCCCAGATCTCAGTTCATTTGAGCATCTGTGGGATGTGCCGGACAAACAGAGTCCGATCCATGGAGCTCCCGCATCGCAACTTACAGGACTTTCAGGGATCTGCTGCTATCTGATCTTGGTGCCAGATACCACAGCACACCTTCAGGGGTCTAGTGGAGTCCATGCTTTGATGGGTCAGGGCTGTTTTGGCAGCAAAAGGGGGACCAACACAATATTAGGCAGGTGGTCATAATTATATGCCTGATTGGTGTGTGTGTGTGTAATGTATATGCATTCATTTTCATTTGGTCATTTTGTCTTTTTACCTTTTTAGCTGTATACAGCAGTAGTGCGCATTGCATTAAGCAATAATTGACATAAACATCCGCCCTAATCTCATCAGATCCAGCTCCCACCTTGTAGGGGAGGGTGAAGGCTAAAGGCTAACTTATACTTCTGTGAAGAAACCAAACGATTGGCATGTTTACTATCTCCTTCTTCTTCCGTTGCACAGCTGGTGATCCGCGTGCACATGTCTGACGAGAGTTCGAAGACGATGATGGTGGACGAGCGGCAGAGTGTGAGGCAGGTGCTGGACAGCCTGCTGGATAAATCCCACTGTGGATACAGTCCCGACTGGGCTCTGGTGGAGACCATCACTGAACTACAGATGGGTACGCGCTCTTTGTCAGCTTCCAAGCTGTGGTCTGGAATAAACAAGGGAGATTCTCCGAAACAGGCTGAACTCATGAGTTAGCTCTAGAGCCAGTGAAAGTGTTAGTCGGAAAGAAGAATAGTTTTCATGGATATCCCTTTCCTGCTGCTTGTTTAAATGAACAGCAGAGTACAACAAGTGCTTCATGACAACTGTACAGTTCACTCTCTGTGAGCCTGGACTTGAATAAGAACGATTTTAAAAGGGTTTATAAGCTGATTGCTGTTTCCTGTGACTAATAAAAACAGATTATTTAGTTTACATCATGCATTGGACGATCTTTTGCATGTACGTTGCCTATTTTGTCAACTGAGCCGTATATTTTACTCTTATCGAACTGTAGGTAGAAGTTCGTTCTACTTATATAGCACTGACTGTTAAGTTACTTGGTGAACAAAGCCAGTTTACTCAAAGGTGAAAACGAAACAGCAGCACAAAAGCAACGAGCCTGGAATTTCCACTGACACTCATTCTCTCGCTCTCCGTTTTCAGAGCGTATCTTTGAGGACCACGAGAACCTGGTAGAGAACCTACTTAACTGGACCAGAGACAGCCAGAACAAGCTCATGTTCATCGAGCGTATTGAGAAGTACGCACTCTTCAAGAACCCACAGGTGAGAGCTTTACATCTCACGCCAGATGTGTGCAAGACTCGGTCCCTGATAATCACTTCTTTAAACGTGTCGCACTTAATTGTCTCGTCCCGATGCTTTCCAGAACTACCTACTGGGAAGAAAGGAGACGTCCGAGATGGCTGACAGAAACAAGGAGGCTCTGCTGGAGGTCACACATGCTCACACACACACACACACACACACACACTTGTATTGCTCTGTTAATAACGAGATTCGACCGAGCTATGTGACGCCGTGGTCAAGTATCGTCCACCCTCTTCGTAATATTTCTTCCCAGACATCTAGGTCAGGGGGTTGGATTTAGACTGTAAATTTTGCCTCTATGCAGAGTTCATAAGACTTCTAAAAATGATTACGAATGGTTTCATACATGAGCAGCACAGCTCCAGGGTCCCCGGTTTGATCCCGAGCCCTAATGCAGATGACAAAATTAATAATTAGGGTGTCTAAGAAACAGACATATTTGGCAACCATTCATAACTTTCAGTAATGCACTGTGATCTTTTTATTAAATTCAGTAACTTATGGTGTTTTTTTACAGAGAAGAAAAAGACTTAAAATGAAACCCATCCTCTTCTTGATCTACTTATGCACTGATTGCCATGGTTATAAATGCCAACATTGAAAGTGTACGTGTGTGTTTGTGTAGGAGTGCTTCTGCGGTGGCTCCGTATCAGTACCCGAGATAGAGGGAGTGCTCTGGCTGAAGGATGATGGGAAAAAGTCATGGAAGAAGCGCTATTTCTTACTACGCGCGTCTGGCATTTACTTTGTGCCTAAGGGCAAGGCCAAGGTGTGTGTGTGTGTGTATTTTATCGCATACTTTATTGCTCATTTTTATCACTGTATGTGTGTGTGTGTGTGTGTGTGTGTACATGTAAGGGAACCAAATGTGTTTCTCAGTGGTATTTCCTGTTTATGGATCCACTTAGCATAGTGTAAACCATATGCTGCCTTTTACTGTGTCTGTCTACTTTAACCCTTTGGGAATATATAGACATATACACATCTTTTTCTTTTCTTTTTCTTTTTTTTTTTTCCTTTTTTTTTTCTCAAAACACAGGCATGCTTTCCTCACATTTATTCTGAGATCACCTTTGGGTGTAGTTTTTTTTTAATGTATTTTATGTTTATATGTACATCCCCTGTGTCACATTACCTTCAATTTAAATTAATAACTGTAATGGAGTAACATAAAAGAGAATGACATAATCTTTTATCGTTTCTCCTCCAGGCCTCTAAAGACTTGGTGTGCTTCCTGCAACTGGATCATGTTAATGTTTATTACGGACAGGACTACCG
>JAOVYU010000033.1:9950986-9963708 GCA_025674565.1 Synodontis membranacea
ATTCATCAGCAATATACTTTACCAAGTACTTAAAAATACTTTAACAGAGTACTTAGATAAGAGTGATCTTATCTAATCACTCACTCACTCACACTCTATACCGCTTATCCATTGCAGGTCACGGGGAAGCTGGAGCCTCATCACAGGGCCAACACAAAGACAATCAATCATTGGGGCAGTAGCCAATCAACCAAATCTGCATCTAATCTTTGGATAATTTTTGGACTGCGAGAGGAACGTGCAAACTCCACTCTTATTATGAGGCAACAGTGCTTATCATTACGCCACCGTGCCGTCCCCGCGCCTTTTGATGACATTTACTCCTGAAGATTTTTCTTTTTATTTGCCCTTTCTAGTCTGACGAGTACGAAGCCACGAAAAGAAAAAAGTTAATTTTTTTTTTATTATTATTATTTTTTATTTAAAAATAGAGCAAGGAATTAATAAACCATGGCCACGATTTAACTGGAACAAATAGATATTGTGGGAACCAATTAGAAAAGTTATATGGATGATGTGCGGTTTTATTTATACTTTAATGACATTTTTCTGTAACATTTAAATTATGTCCTGGAAAACATACATTTGGAAGTTTTTCAATCATATAGAAGTCATAAAATAAAAAATCTGTAGCAAAGTTGTACTAAAAAATTGGGGGTGTTCTAAAACTTTTGACCGGTAGTGTATGTATATATTTTTTTTCCTTTTTGTGTGTTATTCTGACAGCAGTTAAAGAGTGCGGCTTTATTCTCCCCGTGTCAAATTCAGTACAGATGTTGAGTCAGAGTCCTGGCACTAGTCAAAAGTGCTAACATGAAGCTAATCATTAACTGTGATCACCATTCAGTCATGTTGCTCACTTGCACGGACCTGGACGGTGCCTGTGCTGAAATGTACATTGCAATATGGATCTTTGATCGTAAAGCAGTGCTGGACTGGAGGCCACACGAGACGAGAGACGGATCCGGATCAAGAACAGCTACTCGGTGTTTTCTAGCGTGAAAGCAGATTCAGCATTGCATTCTTTCCTTTCTACTTTATTTTCAAATAATCAATACACACATGCTTTACCAGACTATTCTTGTGAGAAGCTGACACTGGTTGATAAAGCAGTACGGACAGAGGGAGCGAGAGAAACAGGAACACGCGCACTACACGCTCATTTCATCTTCCTTCTTCTGAGGCAGTCCGACTGATTCAGGTCAGCAAAAATAAATAAATAAATCCAACACAAACATTACAAAGCTTGTGTCTGACCTAATCGCAATTTACTTTCTTCTTCAAATATAGTCTATCACGCAAAACATGTTTGTGGTCCAGAATATTCCTCAATTAAGCGACACAGTTTCAGCTTCTGGTTAAATATCAGGCGAACTGCATTGTGAAATTATCACGAACTCACATCAAACTTCATTTATATGGTATATGATATGTTATCTATCTATCTATATATATATAAAAATCTTTTCGTGTTTGAAACGGAAATGACGTATGCCGCTAACACAACCCGCGCCGGTCCGTCATTGACTTTGACGTGATTAGCGTTGGCATTAGCGTTAACCATCCCGCTAGCGTTAGCATTAGCGGCTAATGCCGGGGTTCTCGCTATTTCAACATCTTATAGAAACAGCTCACAAAGTCTCCATAAGACTTAAATATATTAAAATATAACAAAGCCCGATTAATTTCATTTGTATTCGAGCGTATTTGGTCTCATTACGGTTCGCTGCAGTTAGCAGTGCTGGCTAATACAGGTAGCTGGGGTTAGCTAGCAGGCTAGCTGTAGTTCTGCTCTACTGGAAGAGGATGTTCATTTTAATATAATTTAATAACTGTAATTCTATCCTATGTTTATAAGTACTGCATTTTTTCCCCCCTTACACTCAGTGAGCGGAGCCACTGGGTATTCAGCTTGTTATCGCCACGGAGCTAAAAAAAAAAAACAGTAGCGGCGGGTATCTTGACTTTCTTTCTCAGCACACAGTTTGGTACAGAAACGAACAGCAGACTCATTGGTTTGAACCTGGAGCTGGATTTGGATCATGATACCGTTCCAATTTTAATATTTATTCTGACATTTTACGTGCAATTGTTAATACCATACCAGACTTCATCGTTTGAACGCGTGATGATTTATCCTAAACAAGTGCAAGTCATTAAGCATCGCTAAACAAGTCATTAAGCATCGCTAGAAATTTGTGACTTTTTTTTCCCCCCTGTTCTTTTAAATCAGGAAATTAAACCTATCAGGAAAGTGCTAAATAAAACGGATCCCCCCCTTATCTATCCGTTCATCTCTTTCTTTCTCTGTCACGCTCCATCCTTCTAAATAAACACTACAGAAAGGACTGTCTCTCAAATAAGCGCACTGCCTTTCATTCTCTCTCCCTCTCTCTGCGCAGTGGACTGCAGTCTTTCTCATTACCGGTTTAGAATTTGAGCTGCCTATTGATTTAACAAACACACTTCGTCCACTGGAGCTGGGGTTGGAAAATGGAAAAACGAGGCTGACTCTAGGAAGCTCTCGAGGTGATGCTCGGATTTTGATCAGCGAGTCGTTTGCCCGAGTCTGGCAGCTTCACGACTTTCTCTTCTGTCTATCGCTTTCCTCTCTCTTCCCCCGCGATAGCCGTAAATTATTCCTGCTCATCTCAAATGGAATTAAGATGATACGTCTAGGGCATAATCAGGCTCAAAATATTAAATGGGTTCCATATTTAGGTTCGTGCTGTCTCAGCAGGTACGGTTAAAGAGAGCTGGAGTCTCTCTAAATAAAGAGCCAGCTCTCCTGAGCATCTTCTGTATGGTTTCAATCTTTCATAAAGCTTTTTCCATTCTTCAGCAGTGTTTTATGGGATTGAACATGATCGTACTCAGGTTAAGTGGGTGTTGGGTTTTTCACTACTCCAGCAACTGAGTCCCTAATTGTCTGGCGAGTTTTTATTTATTTTTTTATTTTTTTGGGCAAAGCAGGCCATGTAGCCGAGATTCTGGGAATAGGTCCATGCCTTGCTGCCATTTTGAAATGTTACACTGTATTGCTGTTGTAGAACCTCGTTTCTACTATATGTAAGTGCTAGCTGATATATTTGATACACCAACTGGTGCTGCATTGGTTGCGTTTTCTCTTTTTTCTACAGTGATGACTCAAGCTGTGTTCCGATGCACTTTTAACACTCCCCTGATGACTGACTCTACTGTAGGTTTCCTTGGGGGGAGTTCCCATCGGCATTGTAAAGTCTGTTTTAATACTGTTTATTCCTTCACCTTCAGTAATCTCTTTGTCCTGGTATGGGTTGCCGAGGATATGGGGCAATTTAGCATAGCTGATCCTCCTAAAGGCATGTTTTCGGGAGGTGCGAGGAAAGCAGAGAACCTCGCATGGGCACAGGGAGAACCTGTAGAACTCTACTAACTTGAGATCAGGATCGAACCTGATCGGGACCTTGGAGCTGTGAAGCATCAGTGCTACCTGCTGCAACACCATTCTTCAGGAAAATCTCTACAATTAAGCTAAGTATAGTTTATTTAATGATATACCAACTGCTTTTCCATAAGTCAGCAAATACTGACTCACCAGGACCTCAAGCATCAGCCAATGAGACGACTCGGGCTGTGTTCCAATACGGTTTTAACACTCCCTTGTTGATTATCCAAAGGATTGGAAAATGTTACCTGTTCTAATGCTATTAACATTTCAATAACATAACATATTATAAAGTTATGTTTGGGATAAAAAAAAAGACCATGCCTAAATCTCCTCCTACCTCCTCTTTATCTCCCTGTATACAGTACGTACACTATATTGCTAAAGATTTAGTCCTCACTTTGCTGTTATAATAAGATCCACTCTTCTGGGAATGCTTGTCACTAGATTTTGGAGCGTGGCTTAGCGGATTTGTGAGGTCAGGCAGCGATGTTGGACAAGGACGCCTGGAACATAGTCAGGGATCCAGTTCATCCCAGTGGTGTTCAGTGGGCTTGAGGTCAGGGGTCTGTTGTTCATTCGAGATCTTCCACTCCAACCTTGGAAAACCATGAGTTCATGGAGCTCGCTTTGTGCACAGGGAACAGGTTTTGGGCCTCTTAGTTCCGGTGAAGGAAGATTGTAAATGCTACAGCATTCAAAACATCCTGTACAAAATTGTGGGCTTCTAACTTTGTGGCAACAGTTTGTCCAAGACCCACATACGTGTCTGATCATCAGGTGTCCAAATACATTTTTCCATCTAGTTTGTTTACCACCTAAAAGCGACAAAATTTTGTACCACTCCCTTCGCCACGTCTCTCATCAAACAACAAAAGGACCAGGAATAGGTCCAGCCCACTTTCTCAAGGTTTCCTCCTCTTTACAATTTCACACCACTGGGCTTCCCAAAAAGCTTCACACCACCAATAAATGGTAGAGTGAGCATCACATTGAAAACTCCCTACCTGTTTTGATACCTAGCTCATGCCACATCATTACAGTTTTCCACAAGGTAGTCAGCAAGCTATGTTAGTTAACTAAAAAAAGTATATTTGTTTGGCAAAAATGTGTCCCCTGTCTGTATGGAGGAATAACAGGTGACTCACTCACACAACTAGAAAGCATTACTGTACAGTATTACTGTACAACACAGCCTGTATTAATCGATATTTTCTCTCAGCTCTCTCCCACTTTCTTTCTCTCTCTCTCTCTCCCATTTAGCCACTTGTGAAGATGTCGTGACACGTCGCATAAAGGACCCCCAGAGTCTCTCCCTCTCATATACATGCACACACGCAGATTATTCACAGAAACAATCTCTTGCAGCCTGTACGCACTTGCCAGACTCCCATCAGGAGTAATAAAAATAGATTATTATTCTCTTTAATCTGCCAAAGGAGCATGTAACAACCTCCACTCTCAATCCAACAGCTTTGCCTCCTTTATTCAGCCGTGTCTGTCATTTTAATTGAGGGAGAGTCTTTCCGTCCATCAGTGCGTGGGTATTATAGCCTCGGCCTCTCAAGCCCTCGCCATATTTCTCATCTGTTTTTATGGACCGTCTGTGACACGAGGCTACAGAACAGTGAGTCTGTCAAAAGCCTTGTATTTCACACGGCTGTCAGAGAGGAGTATGACACCGGAGAAACGCATGCCAGTTCCTTTAGTAGTGGCCGGAGGATTATGGGGCAGTCTTTTATTGTAGCGATTATGTTCCAGGAAATCATCTTCATGCTCAGGTTGAGCTGTCTGTCAGTCTTTCTTTCTCTCTAAGTGTCTTTCTCGGGCTCATCCGCGCTACTTGTTTATATCTCGCTCTATAAATGTGCAAGAAGCTCTTGTCACAGATCTCACAGCGAAGCGGACTCGCAATTATCACCTGGCACTTACTTAATAAACAATTCTGTCATTTAATTAGGAGCAAAGCTTCACTGAAAGAGTGGCTTCATGCCCACTGGGTGGATTATGATCATGTGTATTGCATAGCCCTATGTATAGCCTCTGTATCTGAATCCCTGTATATATATATAGCCTTGTACCTTTTGTAGTTCTTTGTGTAATTTCTGTATTACACCGTTTTGTTCTGGAGAGCGAAATTTCGTATCGCTGTACTGCCAATGTATCGATAAAATGGCAAATAAAAACTACTTGAACTTGAACTTGAACTTATGGCTGGACAAACCTGCAGCCACATTTAGACCCTCTCTGCTTGACTACATGGTCAAATTCAACAACAGAGATCCTGGGGATTAAGAGCAAATGAAAATTAAATAAGCTTTTTTTTGGTCTTTTTTTTTTTTTTTTAACTTAAATATTCCTTAGGGGTGTCAATTCCCAGATAGCATTGAAATTGAAATGCCAGTGAAATGACATTGATTCAATATCAGATCAACGCATTCAACCACATTTCAACGTTGAAACAATGCCATGGTGCTATCTGGGTTATTTTCAAAAGATATATATTTTTGCGAGAAAATATTATTATTTAAAAAAAATAATTTTTTCACTTGGAACAAATACAAACATAATTTTGTCCGAATTAAAATATTCATTCTTTGTGTATAAATGCATTTTATATAATAAGTTCTGTTCGTTTTGTTTATGAAGAGTGCCAATACTTCTGGACTTCTGCTGTACCGCTCTGAGACATGTCAATTAACTTCAGCGTTCCTTTAAACTTTAATGTGCGGGCTGAGAAGATCTGACTGAGCAGTGGAAAAATTTCGAGCTCTGCTCAGTCTAGACGAGTCTGTCTGCGCATTTAAATTCCAAGATGAGCGAATCTGGCAGCTTTTATGTATAAATATCTCAATTATCCACAGCCAAGAATGAAACCACTCAATAACGCCCACGACCTTGTCTTCTACTCCTTTTTTTTTTTTTTTTTTTTTCTTCCCCCGGTACATTTTTATGCCGTCATATCATAAATAAGCTTTTTTTGTGCATGCTGTGTTTCTATCCCAGTAGTGCTCCAGGGGACAGTTGGACCAACATGTCTTAATTAAGGTTGTTTTAACTGAGAAATGGCTGTCTATTAAACATGACTTTATCCTAGCACCTAAGATAGTCCTACTTTTTTGTTTGGGGCAAATATTACCGAAAGTCTCTACCATCTTGCACCATTGGATGCATGCTCAGGGTGATTATCTTGCCGAGAACGAGCTGTAACCTCCTGGCAGATGAAAATATCTTGGAACTTGGAAGCACTCCTACTGTAGGTAATGACATTAAAGATTTCCTAGACCAAGCTCCCAAAGCATTACCAGTCAAAAGTGCTTACAGATTTTCTACGTTACTTAATTTTTACAAAAAAAATCTAGACGCTCAGTATTCTTTGCTAACAAGTTCACATTCATCATTTGAGTACCTTTATTAGTAAGAAAAAATATTCACCAAAGTAGCCTCCACTAGCAGTTCTAACAGCAGAGCAAATTGGAGGAATTCTTTCTACAAGGGACATTAAATACTGCTCGGTAAGTTCAATCCAACACTCCTGGAGCATTGTCCACAGGTGTGATGCACTAGTTGGCTGCTTCACCTTGACCTTTCTGTCCAGTTCATCCCTCAAACTAGCTCTATCGGGTTTATCCCAAACGAGCTCTGCCTTCTTTTTCTTTCCTTTTTAAATAGTTCTGACACAATCTGGAGGTGTGTTTGGGCTCATTGACCTGAGGTTTATGAAATAACTGGAAAAGTAAGAAGAACCTGTGGACCGTTAGCGTATAAAACACCACGCAAGTGAATGCAAAATAGGCAAAAAGATTCATATTGGTCTCGCCTCAGCACAACATTAAATTCTTATTGTAGTTCCAATCAAGCTTACACTAATCCATGGACATGCAGTCTGACAGTTGATTATGAAGCATAACGACCTCAAGTAGGTAAGACAATGGTAAGTTGTACATGATATAAAGTAAAATATCATTCCACATCTGCTATCTCTTCCCTTATCCATTTCTTGGTTAATAAATAAACGTTCCATAACATTTTACATGTCCCTGATTTTTTTTTTTTTTTTTTTTAAAGTAGTATTTTTATTGCCCATGTGCTGAATTTTATTACCATGACATGATTTGTACAGGTGAACAATGGGTAACAGGGGTGAACATCAAAACACACACGCACTGACTCGTCAACTCACCGATGCACACCAGGTCCATGAAGCCGTACATGGCGTAGCAGATCTGGAAGAGCAGGTCCTGGCGCTGCCACTTGGCTGAGGGACTGAGCGAGGACCACACAAGCCATGAGATGCTGGCGATGAGGAAGAGCGAACCGAGCACCGCCGCTGCAATCTGCACCTTCTCAATCACCGTCAGAGAGATCGCCTGCCACTGCATTGCCGGGAAGGACAGACACGTGCACCAGTTACGACAACCCAAGCAGACGACTACTAGGTAGGTTGTACAAATATATCAACGGATGATGGCAAGCTCTTCTCATCTCAGCTCATCTTTAGTAATATTTTATTTAGAAATATCAGTTGGTACACAGTTTTGCTTAATCTGTACAAATAGCGGCTGAATCATTTCAAATCGATTGTTCACAATTTTCATTGCGCTTGAATTTTTACTCTGAACACAGACACACAAACACAAACATGCGGATCACCTGGAGCGGATTCTTGGTGCTGATGGCGATGACTTGGTACTTGTAGTAGCACAGCTCACAGCTCCACGAGCCTCTCTCGCTGATCCACTTTATCAGGCAGGGCTCATGAGTGCAGCGCACCGAGCCACTACAGCGGCACGGACTCAACAGCTCACCCTGCAGGACCCAACACACACGACACACTCATTAGCACTCCTGCGTGGTTATGCGGTATTTGAATCCAGGACTTGAACTCTCATGACTCTTGACATTTTCTATGGCTTGAAATTTGACCTAGCACGTTTTTGGTTGGTGAACCCCAATAAGCTGAGCTCAGGATCGAACCAAGGACCCCTGGAGCTGTGAATTGGCAGTGCTGCACCACCGTGCCGAACCATGTGAAGGCCAATTTTGTACTTCGTTCAGTGCCTCACAAAGATCATAGTTCATCTCGTTAGAAAACAGTGTTGTTTTGCTGTCATTGTCTTCAGTCCATCCTCTTCCACTATGAGGTCAATAGCAGGTGTTAAAGCAGAGTTCTGCCGATGTGGTTACATTAAGTGAACGGCTGAACTAACAAGATCCTGCAAAAATTCCATCCAGGCTACGTTAAGCATTTCAAAAACGTACAATTTCCATTATGTTCCAAGCCGTATTCAGAGGAGCTTCAGGACAAGGCTGCACAGCTTGAAAAGTGCCTCCAGTAAACTGCGTGTGGGTGGCAGACAAAAAAACACTCATGAGAAAGGCCGCCGTGTTTGCATGAAGCTCTTTTAGCCAATTTGCTGAATGACTGTACATCCTTCTGTCACTGCCTTTATTATGAGAATACAAACGCTCCTTCTGGAGAAACTCTGTCTCCAAACGCGTTCTTTATTGAACAGTAATTAGAGACAATGGCCGTGCTGAACTCGTTTGAACCCAGTACCTTCTTCGTACCCAGAAGTAATGTAATGTGTATTATATATATGACACAATCTTGCAAATCAAAGGATGTGAACTTGCAAAAAATATTCTAGTGTATAAAGCTACAATGGTTTAGTGACTAACGGGTGTTGCCCCATATGTGGTTCTTTGTTGCCACAAATTTGGAAGAACACAGTTGTCTTGAATGAATCTGTACAGAGCCCTGATCTCAACCCCATGGAACACCTTTGGGATGATCTGGAACTCTGACTGTACCCCTGGCGTCCTCACTCAACATCACTACCTGACCTCACTAATGTTCTTTTAGCTAAATGGACACAAATCCCACCAGCCATGCTCCAAAGTCTACTGGAAAGTTTTCCCAGAAGAGAGGAGGCTATAATAATAATAATAATAATAATAATAATAATAACCAACAGGGGGCCAACTCCATATGAATGCCCATAGTTTTGGAATGGTATGTTCACCATGCACATATCAGCGTGATGGCCAAACATATACATACTTTTGTCCATAGCAGTTTAGTACCACCTGTTCTCCTTTGAGATAAGAAAAGCCTTGCGGAAAGCCTTTACATTCAACCTGCATGGTGCCAGCGCAGACATTTTCAACCCTTTCAACCAGTGCTTATATTTTAGCTAACTATCTACCAGTGGGCAACTAAGTATATTATTTTACAAAATAAGCACAGTTACACAAGTTACACCAAGAACTAACCAGGTGACTGTAGCTAAAAGACAAGCTCTTGTTTTTGTACTGT
Source organism: Synodontis membranacea (assembly GCA_025674565.1). NCBI lineage: Eukaryota > Metazoa > Chordata > Actinopteri > Siluriformes > Mochokidae > Synodontis > Synodontis membranacea. The sequence continues at coordinate 9,960,733 of JAOVYU010000033.1, forward strand.
CATCTGATACCCGTTACCTGTGACAGTCACTTAAGCCTATTCAATAAACTTATTGTATTCTCATAACACTTAGTTGATACTGAACTCTCATGAATACTTGACCGAGTATCTAAATCACATGCTAAATAGTATGTCACTACACCAGTGGTGTCATACGTACTACTTAGACAGAGATTTAAATTCTAAGTGAATGTGTATTTATACTTGCGGTCATGAAATTAGTCTGCACGGTGGACAATAATGCTGCAAAACCGACATTAAGAAATGTTGGACAGGAGGCCAAGAGAGCACAATTGGCCGTGCATATTCTCTTAGAGTGTCAATCACAGCAACAAGCTGTGAGCTCATGTATATAAAAGATGGTGGATATCTGCTTTCCTCTGAGTGCGTTGCACTGCAGTTTGAAAAAAGAATGTATTTGGCTGGCTTTGTGTGTCTTGGAGGATGGTAGCTGGCATATATAATAGGGGAAACTTGGCTGGTGGTTGGGAATTTGCCAAGACCAAAATAAAAAAAATTGTTGGATGTTTTTATTCTACGAGTATCTTCTAAGAAATAGCATTTTCTTTAAGGAAGGCGAAATCCAAAAATCTTACATCCTGTATTATTAAAGACAGCAAACCTGGACAGTCACTGGCACACAGTCAGAGGGAGGAAGATGAAGCTGTTTGTGCGTCAAAGGAGCTGAGATATCAGCTTGAAGCATGTGGTGGATCCCACAGAGGAGCTTGATATCTCATTCTACCATTATTTAAGAGAGTGTGTTTTTGGACAACACCAGATGCCAGACACTCCAGCAAGTCTTAGCTATAGAAATGTTCTCAAATTTGACCTGTTCTCTGCTACATTCGTGGTCTTGAGCCTGTTTCACTCATATACGTTTTGGTAATTATTCAAGGAGAGGTTAAATGTGAAAGCATGCCAGTACATGGCTCGGTACATTATCTGGAAAAGCCTGTAGTCAGCAAAGAAGAAGTGGAGATGCCTGAACGCTTCAGACATGTACAGTAGAATGGCCGATGGCCATTTGTGTCAAGGACAGAAGTCTTCCTTAATTGACTGTTAGAGTAGATACATGATGAAGTAACAAAGAAAACACACTATATGCAGGTGATTAAGCAGCGTTTGAGTTATAAATGTAAACTTTGTTATATATATCCTGTATGACAATTTGAAAATGTAAATGTGTGTATCCAGTAAAACACAATGTGACACTAACAGCTGCAAGTTGATGAAAACTGAACAGGGTACTGTATGTCAAGTCTTCTAGCCCGCTGGTGCTACCAGTCCATGAAACTGTTCATGAGAACTGGGATGAGATGCACCATGTGGGAGAACTTGAATTGCTTACTTTGTAGGAAAACATCAACGATGTCCTGCATGACAACTACAGGAAAAAAAAATGATTCCAATACCAGTTCCAGTTGGGAACATTTGCAGGATCTATTTAGTTCCTCAAGGGTGTCCAATTTGCCCAAATGGACATTATAATTTTAGCACTGTTGACTCACAGCAAAAAGGTTCTGGGTTTCTGGAAATCTGCCAGCCAACTGGATCCTTTCTGTGCGGAGTCTTTGTGTTTCCCCTGCAACAGATTGGTGACCAGTCCAGGGTGTACCCTGCCGCTCATCCAAAGTCACCTGGCATTGGCTCCAGCTTCCCTGTCAACCTTAACAGCGGTATGGATACATTTATTTGTAAATTTGTTTCTTGATTTTTTTTTTTTGTTTGTTTGCTTTATTGAATTTCTCTGTTGTTTGAGTCAGAGTGACTCAAAGTTGTCAAGGAACCAAATAGCGAAAAAGCCTAAACTAGCTAAAATAACACTCTTAATTGAAATGTGGATTTCTTTGCACGTGACTCCCAGTAACACTTCAAACTAGTAGTACACAACATTTCTTCATAGTTAGATATTCATAGTATTATTTTGTAAAATAAATAAATAAATAAAGCAAATGATTAGGCGAGGAGTTTCTTACAACCTCATTTGCAATATAGCAATTAGATTAGTAGATCTAGCTCATTACCCGCAGTTTTTGGAACCCTTGAGTTAACATAACTATTACTTTTTCTTCACTGTTAACCACTAGCATTGCTGTTTGAACTGTTGGTTGAACTTAATTCCAACATGGTTATTATGCAATGTTATTAACAAAGGCCAACTGCTACTGTGTTTGTTTGTTTTTTTTTTTTTTCCTGCAGATCTCCTCAAATGTAAACTATTGTAAAGTCTAGACTGCTTCCAGGTCTAGACAGCTCAAGGCTACTTTGCACAGAACAGTTGATCTGTTAATTTCCACTGGAGCACTACAAAAGCAAGCTTCTTTTCAATCGTGAGGTGAATAAAAAAAAAAAAACATTAATGCTGACTGGATCGTAAGCAGAAGTTCTCATCTAAAGTTTGAGATTTTTATACATTGTGAAGAAAATTTCAGAACGAGAACATTTCTTCACCCGAGGGTTTCAGCCTAGGGGGAACCTCTGGTCTGCTGATTTTTGTTTCTCTGCTGTAAGACACATGGTTCACTCATAAATATTTGATGAGTTGGCGAATTCACTGTCATATAAACCAGCATACTTTTATTTACAGAACCAGAAATGGACAATTTCCACATTAGTAAAATAATCTCTGAAAGAGCACTTATAGATATAGATGGGTCTCTATCACTATGTTAACCTTCATCCCAAAGCATACTCTTCCTTGTTATCGCTGTCAGTACTGACAGATTTTTAAGGCTTCAGAACTAGCAGGTGCACAGTACCAGTCCTACTGGAGTCCTATGCAGTGTGGATTCCTGCATCTCACCAATGTTTGTTGAATACTCTGGATCCACTGCACCCCTGGCCTAGATAAAGTGGTTACAGAAGATGAATGAATAAAAACTAACAGTAACTGAACAGTGGAATCAACACTAACTGAACAGTGGAATCAACACTAACTGAACAGTGGAATCAACACTAACTGAACAGTGGAAT
>JAOVYU010000033.1:9995679-10016859 GCA_025674565.1 Synodontis membranacea
GAAGGACAAAACCACCATTTTAGGGAAAAGCTTACTGGACTCCATGTCCGAATGCAAGCAGAGAAAAATGAAGTGAAGTGAATACAAAAAGCTCCGTCCGCCGATCTTTCCTAAACACATACAAAAAATAAAACTGCTGTAGAAGATTAAGGGATGGCAAACTCAATGTGTGCATGGTGTTCAAAAACCTTATTGGTATACAAATAGATATTAGCCTACACATAAACATTATCCGTCACAACAGACTTCAAAGCCTAGACAGTGACATTAAACGCATACCCTATGACTAACTTCTATTCAACAGCAAGAGATCATGTGTAGGACTTTGAGTGCATCTGAGAACTACCCACATCACTCTGTGTGTGTGTGTGTGTGTGTGTGTGTGTGTGTGTGTTGGGGGAGAGGCCCCCAACACATTTCCCTTTTTTTCCCCTTGTTTTTTCTCTTACTCGTTTTACCTCCATAGTCTTGTGCACGTGGGAACGAAACATCTGGATCATACATCTGCCAACTTAGCCCTGTTTCTTTTCCCTTCTAATGTACTACATAATAAGACACAAATTCCCCAATACCTTCAGCGATGGTTTTATCTGTACCAAATAAAGCAGGATAATTATTTACTCCTGATTTAGTAAGATTTTATAAACAACCCTGGATGTGACGTCAGTCCACGGAAGTGCATCACATACTGTACATGCGCACACTCATTCACACACTTATTCACACCAAGGCGCACTTTAGCACAGCCAATCCACCTCCAGGCATGCTTTTGGGGCATATATACCATAGGTGGAACACTAAGGAGACTCACACAGACACAAGGAGAACATTTAAATACAACAGACTGCCCTCACAATATACAGCAAAGTGCACAAATTTACACCCCCATGATGTCTCGAGAAGAAATGTGATGTGTAAGAATATCTATACAAGAACTAAAACTAATGAAAGTATGGATGTCTCCTGCATGGCTGTTGATGAACCTTTAAGGGCCCAAGCTTCATCAGGATCCCCACAAACACCAGTCGTACTTTTTTCACATACAGGAATGAACCAACTTCATGCTTCGTTATAGTGGATGGGTCATCAGGCTATTGTGATTTTGTTGTGATTGTAGGTCTTTTTTCATTTCAAAATATGTCACGAAAGTGGATATATCGTCTAAATCCGATTTATTTAGAATTCATTTCTTATCTAGACCGTTTCTCATCCCCTGCTTTTTCCTTTTTTGCGTCCCCCCCCCACCCCAGATAAACATTTCACGATTACAGCTTCACTGTGATCATTCTGACTTTATGATCACAGTGATCATAAAGGGGCATCCCCCCCTGGTACTAAACAAGAAACCACCATTTTCTCCTCCAACAAGACAATACTCTAAGTTCTGTAAGTTCTCTAGACATGATTTTGTGATCGATAAGCAACCCTAACCAGTTAAACATGACCAGAATTGACACTGTGTACTGATAATCACACAAGCATTTGCAACATCCTAATAAATGTCCTGGTGTACTACATTCATACCATGAATATGGTTTGTGAGGACTTGTCCTGATAGGAAGTCACGCCGGCCCTTTAAGACACCCGATACCAACTCAGTTTATCTGCTAATGGTCTCTTTAGTGTTGGTCCTACTGTGTGTTTGTGTGTGTTTGTGTGTGTGTGTGTGTGTGTGTTGGGCTGCGTGGGCTGACGGCGAGAGTGGTGTTTAAATGTCATATAAATCAGCATTTAAATCTCTACACGACCGTGCGGAGGAGGTTCCAGGTGCTTAATGAAAAACGCTGTGTGTCTTTCCAACCCCAATCTAGTTATACCTTTAGACACTGATGTAACCAGACTCAGTACACACTGCGTTTTTAAGTGGAAATCTGACTCTATAAAGTAAATCACGTCATGCAAATCCTTTATGTCAGGTTGTGTGTGTTTTACTGTGGTGTGTACGTGTGTACGTGTGTGTGTGTGTGTGTGTGTGTGTGTGTGTGTGTATTGGCTGCAGTTTAGAAATGCCAGTTATCTAAACCTGAACCATTAATATGTCTGTAGCGGATCATCTGTTTTAGCTTATACATTCACAGACATCTGTGTGTGTGTGTGTGTGTGTGTGTGTGTGTGAGAGAGAGAAAAAGAGAGAGAGAGCGAGAGAGAGAGAGAGAGAGAGAGAGAGAGAGGGAGGTCAGAAATCAGTTTCATTTGTTTACACTTTCTGGTTAGATTAGTGAAGTGATAACTTGTTAAAAGGTATTATTATTATTATTATTATTATTATTATTATTATTATTATTATCCGTCAGCTGCGCAGAGTTTAGAGTAGATTTGTACATCAGGAAGAATACTTCGTGAAGCTTACAAAGATCACTTTATTAATTCAGGAAACTACATGCTACTCATGCAGCGCTCATGCAGGGTTCACACTAAGCCAAGTAATTTCATTAGAATGTATAATGGAAGGTACAGTATTAAAGAAAGAAAGAAAGAAAGAAACAAATAAGCCTACAGGAACAGGCGGTTTGGGAGGAAATAGTCACACACTCATTCTATATTTCAGAGTCAAAAATGGTAACGTGAGGCACCACCGTAACACAAAACATGACCACTTCACTTCTTCCCAGTACTTAATCAATAAAGTTGAAGTATTTAAATGTAACCTCGTTGCCATTCAGTCATGTTGGCTGTTCATCTGGACCTTTGTAGGGAAGGAATTCTATTTAACTTGAATCAGATTCTCCTGAACTAGGAGACAGAACAATATATTTCTGAAAATCTCTGAACTTTTTCAAATTTGTACAGTGTGTGCATGTGTATGTGTGTGTGTGTGCGTGTGTGTGTGTGTGTGTATGTTTGTTCAGAATCTGAAAGTCAAGAATTGGAAAAATACAGAAAGTGTGGTGCAGCCCTTAGGGAGATCTGAAGATACGGCATGTCTTAGTGCAGGACCAAAAAAGAGAGGCTGAGAGACTGAAGAGAGCGAAAGGTGGGAAAGAGAACTGGAGAAGGAACAGAGAGAGAGAGTAAGAGCGAGAGAGCGAGAGAGAGAGAGAGAGAGAATGTTTAAGAGCCAGGCCGTCCCAAACAACAAAAAAACCGACGATACTGTATTTGGCTGCAAGAGTGAATGGCTTAGCAAAGTGAAATCTTCTTCAGTGTACGCAGTATATGTAATATTTCTGTTCCGCAGTATTGCTGTGAGGTTATTTTAGTGGATAACGTCGTGTGTTCGGTATTCCATAGTACTTTAGGTTGTATTCGGTGACTTGGTCGACTAACAACGTTAATGAAAATCAACGATTACCAATGCCATCTCCTCTGTTAATATTACGCATGATTTATTTATTTATTTCAATATTGTTATTGAAGTTCGTTAATGTTAGAAAGTGCTGTAAACAATGCTAGGTTTAAAAAAAAAAAAAAAAAACATTGCAAATATGTCCTAATGAGAAATATTATCTTCTATTCAAAAAGAGATCTTTGTTGGTGCAGAGTGGTGTCAGGTCATGTCAGAAATGTGCATTTTGTGTAACTTTTGTGAAGATGTTTCTGAATCAGTGGGCTGGAACAGATGTGTATATATAACGTATGTGTGTGTGTGTGTGTGTGTGTGTGTGTGTGTGTGTGTGTGTGTGTGTGTGTGTGTGCCCTCTGTCAGAGAGCATCACTTTTCTAGTCAGCACAAAACCACAGAAGCACACAGCAGGCTGTCAGCGTCAGACAGAGGAGTGTGTGTGTGAGTGTGTGTGGGTGTGTATGTGTGTGTGTGAGAGAGACAGAGAGAGAGAGAGAGAGAAAGAGGGCGGGAGGGAAAAAAAGCAAATAGGGGTTTTGACAGCAGCGGCCTGTGTTTGGAGTTGCTGGTATACAGACTGACTCTGGCAGAAGCATATGCAGCACTGCAGAACACAAACAGCAGGCCACCCCATCTCCTCTCGTTTAATCTCCTCACCTCTCTATCCCTGCACTCCTTTGCCACTCTTTGCTCTCCACCCTCCAGTACTCTTTACATATATACATAAAGTACATATATAGCTGCCCTGATATGTCTGGATATGCAGTCCATCCATTATCTATACCGCCAATCCATCAGGGTCGCGAGGAAGCCGGAGCAAATCCCAGGTAAGAGGTGGCGTACACCCTGGAGAGGTCACCAGCACAGAGACGAAGCGCCATGCATGCTCACATTCACACCTACGGGCAATTTAGAGTAACCAGTTGACCTCATGTGCATGTCGTTGGGCTGTGGGAGGAAACCAGAGAGAAACCAGAAAGAACACTGCATAGCCAACACAGAAAGGCTCCATTCAGCCCACGGGTTCGAGGTGGAATTTTTAATCGCACTAGTGAGTGAAATTATGCTCATTTCAAAATAGAAGTCTGCAACACAAAAACTGATGCCTGTTTCTATTCAGTGCAGTCTTAGCCCTGAAACCAGTGGACGGGCAGATGGTGGCAGATGGTTAATAATGGGGATTTGTAATCGAGAGTTGCTGTGTGTGTCACGATTTCACACATGTTAAATGCACAGGACAGATTTTGTTGTTGTGTGCTGTGGTGTGTCAACAATGACAACAAGTGAATCACTTTCACTTTCAATGTAGCCTGGAATTTTCAGCAGGGAGGTTCAGGAGATGCCGTAATTAAAAACCCCTGCAGGACAGTAGTAGAAATGGTACACAATCTACTGTTAATATTGAGATCACTGCAATACAATACCACTGTAACGGCAATGGAGGGAGATGAGACTTTCACGTTGTAAAACCAAATCTATGCTTCTTTTCCCACAATTGGTTAATTTGTTAATTGGTTAATTGGTTAATGATACCAATTGGCTAATCCAGTTTCTCATTGGGGCATCTGGTAGCCAATAAAATGTGATTAAACATACAAAGAAATGAGTTGAATGTTACTACCGGGCAGTGGTCTTTTTTTGTGTGTGTGTGTGTGTGTGTGTGCGTTAATTGCGCTATAATGATGACCGTATAAGGTATAAGTAAGCTGTGTTTGTGTATTTATGACCATCCATGGCATAAGCATTAATGGAAATGCTGAAAAATGTCTCAGTATAGTTCAAACTCGAATGAATCCATCCTAGCTTCCTCGCTGCCACGTTCACATCTTGCCTCGGATTTAACGTACAAGAGCTTTGGCTAGGAGTCGCCCTTCATACGATCCAGATTTTGCATGCAGACATGCAATACTTATCAAGTATAAGTTATTCCATAAAAAAAGAGGCAGCGTGGCAGTCAGCGGGAGGCAGGATGAGATGGTAGAAACGAGTTTTGTTTAGTAAGCTGGCACGCTTATAACCAGTGCAGACATGTTGGCAAGACAGATGCTGTTAATTCCCAAACTCTTATCTCAAAAAAACATATTTGGTACAGTGCACACAAAACATAAGAGTTACGTTGGGTTCGCAAAGACTACCTCATTCTCCCCACAACACTAATATTGTTAGCAGCGAGTGAAAAGCTGAGTCAAAGCTGAATTGTTAACTGCACCAATTCGGTTGGACTTTTTTTTTTTTTTTTTTTTTTTTTTAGCATGCATTAACGTCTTCATATACACACGTTCCTGGCTACAATCAAATAGATTTCGGCCCAACAATCCTTTGGGTACTGATGCATTACTGATGCAAGGATTTTTTTAAGAAGTGACAGTTGGCCGGTGATACTGTAGGATTTGTATATTTGCATAAATGTATCTGACCGCGATGGACAAGACAGTAAATCCCAGACACCACAACAATCTGGGGTCTGACTGTGACGCAAATGGTCACAGAATGTTTTGGCGTCTGGGTGAAATTCTGTCTTTTATTTCAACAACAACAAGAAGACAACATTCCAGAACAGAGAGGGCAGTATGGCAACAAATAATTAATTTATTATCCATATGGTTGTCTATCCTGTTCCTGATTTGTCCGTTGATTTGTGTTGGTTTTTTTTTATTAATGTTAGGTTATGTTTTGTTGTTTGGTTGTTGTGTTATCGTTTGTTTAAACAACCTCACTAAGAAAACACACAATGAGCGGGATAAGAACCGAAACCTTTGACGACAGCAGAGAAAAACAAAAGAAACGTCGAGATGTTTTTTTAGGGGAACCAATCAGGTAGAACACACGACAGGTGTGCACGTACGCAGGAAGTGAACCAGACGACAAAAGCAAGGGGAAGTTCAAAGACACGCGGCTTGGAGGGCAGGACACTGGGATCCTTGGTTCTGGGGTCTGGCTAATACGAGTCTCGTGGCTAACAACACCAGTGCTCACGGGAAAATCTTCCTGAAGACATGTGATTTAACATTAGATGCAGATGCAAAAGGCAAAGCCTTCAAGGTAAACCTTATATTTAAAATTCAACACTCTTAAGGAACGTGTCTAGCAGGAATACCAAAACAAAACACAGACACCTAAACCATCAGGAAACACTACTGGCATGCCAGGATGACATTAGCGTTCCGGTTACAAACACTCAGGTGCTGGCTTCACCGTGACCTTACATCGAGCTTTCGCTTTGCCTGTTTGTGTCTCATGCAAGAATGTTTCATAGAAGACAGAATCCTGAGGGTGCAGACGCTGTCCAATTGAATCAGAGACAATATCTTCGCTTCAGTCCTCCGGCGCAGGCTTTCTTTGGCAAAGAGAAACACAAGCATCAGCGTGGAAATATGCTGAGATGTAGAAAGAAAGAGGGAGTGTGTGTGAGAGAGAGAGAGAGAGAGAGAGAGAGAGAGAGAGAGAGAGAGAGAGTGACACATAAATACCCTAGCCAATGTGATTCATCATATGCATGAGGGTAAGGCCGCATCTCACAGCACTCTCAGTCTCTACATAAATAACCTTCAGTTCGGTAAAATATATAGCGCCTGTGTTTACGTCAATATCATCACTGTCACGCTCGAGTTGGTTTAAAGGAATATGCCAGCATTTCTATTTACTTTACTTGGCCCAAATTCTGGACAGATATGAAAATATTTCCAGGACGTGTAAACGCCTCGAATTACTTTTGGGAAGTTGGATAAATAAAATCCATTAAAGGAGATTTGGTAAGACTTTCTCTCACGTCTCTCATCTCAATGTCGTTACTGTTATAGATAAATATTTTACATTTTTTTTTTACATATAAAAAAAATCTCAATGTGGCAGGACCCAGGAGAATAAACTATTATTTCAAGGAAATACAAGAATCGCAGTCAAGGATAAGTCATAATTGTGGTGCCACGAGGATTGCGAACAGAAAGTAGAAGGTTATACAGCACTTGGAACACACTGCATAGACTTAATGGCACAAAAGCACAATACGACTTGGCAATGGTACTCAGACAGGACAAATCGAACCCGATCGACGACTTAACACAAACCAGATAACAGACAATGGGGTAATAATATACAGTACCACTGGACTAGGACCAAAACAAAACTAAACACAAACACATGGCTCTTTAACAACTGCCCCTAGACGTCACTGTTCTGAAACCATGTTTTTTTTTTTTAATCAGTACAAGCAAACATGTTGAAATTCTTGTCCACTGTAATCATATGTGCTCCAGATGCAGAGGATCGAGCTAGACTGAAAACGCAGGAGGATCCCTTTAATTAAAAACTGCCCTTGCACTTGAGTGTTTAGTAAACCTTTTTTTTTTTTAAAACATGTTGGACTTCTTGTACACGGTAATCACACGTGCTCCAGATGTATCTAGCTGGAGTTTCCTTTTTATTTGAATTAAAAAGTAATGAAATGCAGTCTAAACTGAAAGGCATAATGTCCATCGTACCTAACCATAAACCCATATCCGACCTCCTGTTCATCCCAGGAGAAAGAAGAGGACGACCTGAACATCGTCCTCCTAAAATAAGCTCCTGCACCTGAGGACATTTTTAGCCTTTAGTCTCCAGTAAGGACCAGATGCGGTTCCTCACCAACCCCATGCTCTCTGTGAGCCACGTAGCATCCTTTCAAGCATTTCTTCTCCATGCATATGCTTGCGTTTTTGCTGATGGCATAGGACAAGGACTGGACAATTCAATAAAGGCTAAATGAGACGTGCATGACTGGTCCCCATTTTTATGACCGTGATGGAGATCCTTCGCCTCACAGCAGCACAAATCCAAACGAACGCTGCTGACACACGACCTCTACACGGCAAATCACGCTTTAACTAACTGGGAGATGCTCTTGGCATTTCAGCAGAGAGGTGAAATTGAATAAAAGGTAATTAAAATACAGAAAGGTCACACATAATGTCATGCGAACAAGAGAGGAGCATCGATCTTTGTTCCGAGTTTGCTGTCATCACGGCTGCGCGTATTACTCACGGTCCATTTATGCCGTGGTTTTGTTTTTTTTTTCATATTGATTGACCTACCATCTTGCTAAATGGTTTATCCCTTTGGGGAAACAACAGAAGGTTTCCCTTTCGGAGAGAAAAAAAAACTTCCGAGAAAAGATTTATTATTTATCCAAAAAATAATAATAAATCCCTTTTGAGGATATTTTCCATTGTGTCATTCTCATTGTCAGTCTGGCATGTCATTATTGTTGTCATCTGCGACGCAAAACAAAATAAAAAAAAAAAGGCATCTGAACTAGTTTTTTCGTGCTAAGTATCAAGTCATTCGCAAGATACATCTGAGTGATATCTGACTAATACAGCCGGATAAGATCTTCAGATAGGCCCAATAAAATAGTGTCCCAAAACAAATAATATGAGGCATAAACATGATAAAAGTGAAATCAATGTAAAGTAATGCGAATGTTTGCAGTTGGTGTTAGCGCTATATATCGTCTTATGTCTGTATTGTCTCTATTGCACCGTCTCGTGATGTTTTGCACTGCCCTTAATGTTTCTGCACTTGTTCTGCACTTTATGTAGTCTTTCTTTGTCTTCACGTAGCATACGTGCACTTTTTTTTTTTCCGTATCTGTCCTAGTCTTTTGTGTAGCACCAAGGTCCTGGGGAATGTTGTTTCTTCTCACTATGTGCTGTTCCAACGTGTGTATAGTTGAAATGACAATAGGGCTCACTTGAACTTGAACTTGAACTTGAACCTGAAGATAATGCAAAATGCACATGTAAATGTACGTAGCCAAAAATGTACTCAAATGAAAAAAAAAAGGTTGCTACATTTAAATGTGGTAAATGATTTTTTTTTAAAAAAGTAAACGTTTTAACTAATGAAGTTATGTTTATGTCGTGTTTTTCGTGTGAACTGTGAACAGATCGTTCCGCTCAACTAACCCGATTGGTCAAGCAGCGTTCCAAGAGAACTGATATTTCGCATGATGCCACTGGGACGTTACTGTACTGTATGCTTCACTCTGTGTTTCTCGCCTGTGTCCCGCACCGAAAATTCCAAACAGTTATTACGATGGTGGTACGATTCCAACTACGTTAGTGACTTCATCAGCAGACGTACCAATACTGATACTTTCCAAGAATAGAACTTTTGACTTCAAATATCAAAGCTTGACGGATGAAATGGAAAGGGAAAAGGGACGCCGCTTTCACCAGATGCAATGACATCGATATCCGACGTGCTATGAAGTGCTTGTTCGGCTCTATTTCCGAGGGCGGAGCGAAAATGAACGGAACATTTGGGGGCATATTGTGCCCGAAATGTCACATACATGATATCAATCAACTGTACCCGGCCATGTGATATGGCTTAATCGAAAAGCAGCTATGATAATTTCACCTAAACACTTTACAATTCTGTCATGCGTATGACTAGGTGTATGTAGTTTGCTAATGAATTCAACAGAAGTAAAATATCCCGTGAATGGCAAAGGTTGATCATCGGGTACTGAACATTTAGGCTTCCTGCCTTGCCTGTTATGCTAGCTCGTGGAATCAATGCTAGTCAAGCCTGGCATTAGCAAAGACTGTTAAATATAGCCAGTTAATGTCAGCAACTTAACAAGACTTACTTTCGAAACATGCTTTTTTCATATACTGTAAGATTGAGTTGATTGCCTTCTAGGGAGGTAAAGTTAATGCCACATTTTATACAAGTTGTTCTTACTCCAGCATATTGAAACATTTAGACAGGGCCACATCAGCTTTCCTGGGCCAGCCACCAGTAGGAGAAATATATTAATAATTTGTTTTAAAGACGAAGTTTACAACGCTCTTTTTTTAGTCAGTGATGAATGACCTAGAAAACTGAAAAAGAAAAAAAAAATACCCATTGCCATTTAATGTAATGTTACTGAAGACTCCTGCGATGTGAAATCGGTGAGAGGGTTACGTTACAGAACATTTGTGCGAGAACCTACAGTAAAATCAGCGAACCACTGGAGTGGATCTGATGTTTTCTTTAGCTCAGCACTCTCACTTCCCGTCACAGAAACCCCATGAGCTGTACGTGACTGCGCTTTCTGTACTCCGACACAACTCTTGATTCTGCTTATGAAGTCATTATTGAGCACTTCATAAGCCGTGTCAGGTGTCTTACAGCACAAAAAATGTACACATGTGCAATGCACAAAAAATTGGACAGGAACTGAGAATCACGGTGTTAGACAACATGAGCTGAGTGACAATGATGGGAAAACCCGTGAACGGTGCATAGAGAAAAATAAACTGGTTTGACGTGCTTCCTATTTTTTTTGCTGACACACACACACACACACACACACACACACACAAACACACACACACACACACAAACACACACACAGGCAGTTGGGACTGAAATCACGGGGCTCTTTCTTTCATATCCAAAAACAAAAACAAGGCATTGTGATTTTGTTGTGAAAATTATTTCCTTAAGCCTCACACATTCCACTTTCTTTGCACTCTTTCTCATCACCTTTGTGAAAACTCTCATTGCTGTGGTTGCTCTGGAGTTCACACTCCATCAGTAGCCTGCTGTTGCGCTCCCTCGTGCCCATTAATGGACCAGATTTCTGCTACTCTAGATGCTCTCAGAAGCGTAGCCGTGCATGCTCTGGGGTCGGTTTTCACGGCCCGCTCAAAATGACTATGAATTACGCAGAAGGTGACCTGATCCTGAACTCGTCACATGGAATCAGCAGCAGCAGCAGCGGATGGCTGGACGTGGAAAGCTTTTTCTTATTGTCCGCTACAGTTTGGACTCATTTGCGGTCCTGGGAAAAAGCTATGAGGCCTCCTGAAGGTCTTGGTAATTACAGAAGCACAGAGATTGATGATAGGTATAGCAGAGCAAGGGAAACGTTCAGGACTGTGAGTCGTCATTAGTCATAAGAAGATTTCTACTACAGGAACCTTTGCAGGAACCCAGAAATATTAGACATGCAATTGTAGTTAAAACGTGAATAAGGCTGTGTGACCAGTATAGCTAAACTTTCCAGAGATTCTTTCGGTTAACACCTAATAACAAACCAAAAACATTACAGGAGTGAGAAACCACGGCTGCGGTGCTTCTGTAGCATCGATAGTAATATTTGTGCAACAAAATATAATGCAAACCAAGTACAACATGAGAATAGAGCAACACGATAAGCATGCATGTGGATTAAGCTCTTAAACTTTTACATTTTGTTCCTGAATTCGTCCATGATTTTGCTTTCTTTTCTGTTTCTTTTATTTAATCTGAATTCCTGTATGACAGTAGGAACACAAGACCTTGAAAATTCTTGTGAAAATTCCAAACAGTTATTATGATGGTGTTACGATGCTAACTACGTTAGTGACTTCATCAGCAGACGTACCAATACTGATACTTTCCAAGAATAGAACTTTTGACTTCAAATATCAAAGCTTGACGGATGAAATGGAAAGGGAAAAGGGACGCCGCTTTCACCAGATGCAATGACATCGATATCCGACGTGCTATGAAGTGCTTGTTCGGCTCTATTTCCGAGGGCGGAGCGAAAATGAACGGAACATTTGGGGGCATATTGTGCCCGAAATGTCACATACATGATATCAATCAACTGTACCCGGCCATGTGATATGGCTTAATCGAAAAGCAGCTATGATAATTTAACCTAAACACTTTACAATTCTGTCATGCGTATGACTAGGTGTCCGTAGTTTGCTAATGAATTCAACAGAAGTAAGACCTGTGCAGAGACTGTGTATCACTCATTTCAGAACTCTTGAGTTCAGTGGCGGATCATCCATAGGGCATGTGTATTAAAAATATATTCTGATGTTCCACTGAAATACTTTTTACCAATTTGGAGTTCCAACCATTTAAAAATGTTGCTTTATGACAGATACAAGCTGATGTTCCACTGAGTTGATCACGTGTCTAGCTGTTGCGCAATCATTGTCTAGAGCAGGGGTCCCCCACCCCCCGTCCATGGATCATTTGTAACCGGGCCTCAAAGAAAAAATGTCGTGGGTAAAATGAGTTATTTTTCTTTCATTAGTCTTTTGAAAAGCGATTGTTTCTGCCCTCACCTCACTCACGCCGCACTTGACTCTGGCACGCCATTTCATGCATCAGCGACACAAATGAACCCTTGAAAAAAAATTCACCAAAAACAAAATTCACTGGAGAGCTTTTAATGAGCAAGGCTCACAGACTGCCAGGAAAAAGAAAGCTGCATTTAAAAGAAAATACCAAGATTCCTACCCAAGTTACGGGTTCATCGCAACAGGTGATACGCAAGCTCCACACCCACTACGTATAATTTGCTGTGTTATTTTGTTATTGACCCCCGCGCCTCTACCTGGTCTGCGGAAAAATTTTCATTCATGAAACCGGTCCCTGGTACAAAAAAGGTTGGGCACGGCCGGTCTAGAGAACTTACTTCCAAATGGAGCTGCCTAGAGTTATTACTGCATTCGTGGTACCATGTAAGTCATAATTTGCAAGTTGTAATAATATAATTTCCCAACCAAGGACGTTCAAAATGCGAAGTGGGGAAAAAAAAAATCAAGTATGTCTTTTGTTTGCTCTGTCAGAGCAGGCAAAGCTCAAAACGTCTACTTTAACTGCACTTTTACAGTTACATTCCTGAGTTTCTACTCATTCAGTAAACATTTATGAAGCGTTTTGGACCTAGTGGTCAAAAGCAACTAACAGAGTGCTAGCAGAGGCCCATTGGGTAAGACTGGAAAACAGTCTGTGGGCACGTGAGATAATTTATATAGAAGATGGCAATTAGCGCTTTCCTCTGAGTGTGTTCAGCTGGCCTGTGAAATGCTACCAACAGCAATTTGAAAATAAAATTGCATTTACAGGGCTGCATATGTGAAACGTGTTAGCCCACTCCCTCACATGGTTCGTAGCTGTTAGAGAAAAACTTGCGATTGAGTGAAAATTAGCAATGAGTACACATAAATAGTTATTATTTGTGTCCGCAGCTGCTGAGTGGCACAGCATTCGCCCTGTCTTTGGGAGACTGAGATCAAATCCCGACGACGCCACTGTCACCTGTGGCGGGGGGTCCAACACTGGCCTGGCTCTCTGGGTGGGACGAATGGTGTTACTCTCTCACCTGTCAATCACAGGCTGGATGAT
Source organism: Synodontis membranacea (assembly GCA_025674565.1). Taxonomy (NCBI): domain Eukaryota; kingdom Metazoa; phylum Chordata; class Actinopteri; order Siluriformes; family Mochokidae; genus Synodontis; species Synodontis membranacea. Next base: position 10,009,127 of record JAOVYU010000033.1, read on the forward strand.
CCACGTGCTGGCCTTCACCCTTCCTGGCTATTAGCTGCTGTGTGATAGGAGAGAGCTCGCTGGTGATCTGTTACTGGCAAATAACCAAGCTGGAAGAATATGGGGTAAAAAAAAAAAAAAGTGTATCAGCAGAACAATTTGTGCCATTTCTCACACACAACAGAATCTCCTGTGGTAATTCAATGCCTACATTGTTCATTTACACAAATGCTGAACTGCACATATAATGTTGAAGTCTGTACCAAGGCCACTGGCTTAGCAGCCGCAACGCTTGAAATAAGCCGTGTCACTCTAATTGACACCTCGGCGCTAACCTCAAATTACATCTATGCGATTTCAAAGCCATGTGTCATATCCAGTTTTATATCCTCACTGTAATATTGCATATATTTTAACATTTCCTCTTCTTCATTTCTCTTTTTTTGTCCAATATCTTATAGAGAATCATACACTTCACATGCTATCATAAGTTTGTCTCACGTGATAACCTCAATACGATCATTTACTAACCTAACCTAACCTAACCTAACCTAACCTAACCTAAGCTAACCTAACCTAACCTAACTAACCTAAATACTAACCCTAACCCTACATGTTAACAACTCAAATGTGAAAATTTTGTGTGAATATCAGCTCAGGTGTAAAGAAAACACGAGAATAAACAAATTGTGTGAAATCACACGTGAAAATATCACTCAGGTGTAAAAATCACACACCAGAATCAACAATCACGTTAAAATCAACAAATTCTGTAAAAATCACACATGAATATATCACTCAGGTGTAAAAAATCACACACAAGATTCAACAATCAGGCTAAAATCAACAAATTGTGTAAAAATCACACGTGAAAATATTACTCAGGTGTAAAAATCACACACAAGATTCAACAATCATGTTAAAATCGACAAATCGTTTAGAAATCACACGTGAAAATATCACTCAGGTGTAAAAAATCACAGACGAGATTCAACAATCATGTTAAAATCAACAAATCGTGTAAAAATCACACGTGGATATATCACTCAGGTGTAAAAATCACGTTAAAATCAACAAACTGTGTAAAAATCACATGTGAATATATTACTCGGGTGTAAAAATCACGTTAAAATCAACAAACTGTGTAAAAATCACACGTGAATATATTACTCGGGTGTAAAAAAAATCGCACACGAGAATCGACAACTAAAATTTAAAAATCACCCCTGAAAATCAACAAATCGTGTAAAAATCACACGTCAAAACCAGCCACTCGGGTGCAAAAATCACGTCAAGATCAACAAATCGTGTAGAAATCACACGTGAATACACCAACGACTCAAAAGTAAGAATCACATTAAAAATCAACAAATCGTGCAGAAATCACACGTGAAAAATAAAAAAAAATAAAAAATCATGTTTAAAAACCATGTGAAAATCAATCAGTCGTAAAAAAAAAAATTGAAAATTAACACATTAGTGTTGAACAATGTACACTTCCTAAACAAACAAACAAACAAACAAACAGGATTATTCCCATGTGAAATTTATGACTTTTCTTTAAGCGTTCTCTTCCCCTCACCTACACCTTTCATTTCAGCCACCCAATTTTTTCTTTTACTGTGCAAGAACCATCTATCTATCTATCTATCTATCTATCTATCTATCTATCTATCTAAACAAAGGATCTCTATACAAATCATTTTCTCGTGCTTGTATGAAGCTGAGACCTCAGTATTACTGGAGAGAGAGAGAGAGAGAGAGAGAGAGCAGGGTGTGATACGGTCTCTGGCTGTCGTAGCGGGTGCAAAGGTGCTTGAGCAGAGAGAGAGAGAGAGAGAGAGAGAGATCTACGTCGTCGGCACCGGGCTCTCTCTCCCTCTCAGCGCTCGGGTTCGGAAAGTTGAGGAAAGAGACGCGCGGAGACGGAGAGCAGGAGCAGATCCACCGACAGGCGGAGAAACAGGAGGAAGGACGGAGTCTGTGTTTCTACATCTACACTTCCACATCAGCAGCCGCCATCGTTACCGAGTGGATTTATAGCAGCTGCTCGGGAATTGGGAAAACGCGAGGAAGAGACGCTGTAAAAAAGAAATAAAAAAATAAAAAATCAGCTCCACCGCAGGAAATGATGTAAAATTTTAATAGAAAAAACAGTTGCATTACGGAGGTGGCGAGCGCGCACGCACGGGATGCTTTGTTCCACTAAGCTCCATTAGGAGTTACTTTGGATATATATATATTTATATATTATATTTATTCCTCAAATAATAATAATAATAAAAAAAAAAAACAGTGAACCCGTCGCCTGTATTTTGTCTAATTCCGTCGACGCGAGTAAGCACTCGTAAGCGCACTCCCCGTCCCCCCCGGAGCGCATGCGTCCTCGGGAATCGGGGCTGTGATCGGCGGCGCGCGCGGGTGATATGGCCGCGTCGGGAGGCGCGAAGAGCGGGAAGCTGGATGAAGCGCAGGCGCTGGCGCGGAGCTGCGCGGGGAGACCCGACTTCCTGCCGTGCGACGGGCTCTCCATCTGCGCCACGCACAGCCACGGGAAGTGCTTCAAGCTGCACTGGTGCTGCCACCTGGGCTGGTGTCACTGTAAGTTAATTACACCGATATCACACCGGCACTCCACCCCCGAAATACACCTCAACACACAACCCTGTAACACAATCCAAACCGGAAACCTTGTCCGTTCCTACCAGTACACGCCCAGGTTCCACCAGTTCCATACTGACATAAGGTTCGATTTTCAACAAATTGTTTTGGAGGTACTGTTACCATCTTTCAAGATCTTTCAGGAACCATTTGTATTACTGTATTACACTATATGGAATCAAGTGCTTGATGATCATGTCTCTTTCCAGATTTAGTCCCCTTTAATATCTGATAATATCTGCTCTTCTGGGAAAGGCGTCCCAGTACTGTAGATGTTGGAGCGTGGCTCTGGGGATTTGTGTTCGTTCGGCTGCGAGAGCGTTAGTGAGGTCAGTAGTGTTGGACGAGGAGGACTGGAGTGCAGTCGGTGTTCCAGTTCATCCCAAAGGTGTTCAGTGTGGTTGAGGTCAGGGATCTGTGCAGGACGCTGGAGTTCTTCCATTCGCGTGTCTTCGTGGAGCTGTGAGACGCCTGTCCAACACAAGCATCAGCAGAGCCAAACAAAGCCAATGATCTCACGTCTCATCCCTGATCAAGCAAACATTTACACTCATAGATTTTGTATTATTAGTGAAGTGTGTGTTTTTAACTCTGGACATTGTCTGGCGAATCAGTGTTGTCCTTTCAGACATGTAGCAGGCAACAGGAGATTGTCCGAGTCCTCACCTGTCGGAAATACTCCCTTTGGTTTAGTTGACGCACACGACGCTGGAAATCACGGTGTTTTCTTTGCGCCGTTTGTCTGATGGTTGTGGTGTCCCGAATTTTGTCGTCTCTCCAGTTAGACATTTTCATGTAAATGAACTTATGTGCTTCTTCACTGGTGGATGTTTGTATTCTTATGGTTTTTGTTCCAGTCTCATTTTTGAAATGGCGTCAACGTGCCCACTAATCAGTGTGAAATCAGCCCGAACATGGACTGGATCAGACATTACACAGACTTTGTACTAGGGAACTTGTCCGTTTAATGTCCGTTTCCAATGATTGGGGCATTTGCGTTCTCGTGTACAGCTCCTCTGGGTAAGGTCTTGATAAGTTCAGGGTTGCAGTGCATGTCTGAAACGGCCTTCTGTCTCGCTAACAACAAAGTAATGTTAAAATGTTTTTTTTTTGGGCCGGAGGATACGTTTTTATCATTCTTGCTTGGCCCTTTATTTCTTTTCCGCCACAATTTTCATTCTCTGATGCTGCTCCGCAGTGCAAGCTGTTAGACTTCGGCCTTTTGTTCTGTATGAATAACTAAGCAAAAAAATCCGTGGCTTATGTCCTACCTCGTCAAGTTAGCACTTCACTTCCTGTTCGTCCTCCTGATAATCTGTGCTAGCAGACTTCCCCTGTGACGTCAGACCGGCAAACAAGCTCCGGACTCTGGCAGGAAGAACAGATTTACAGAAACAGTCAACACCAGAATTGATAAACACATCACGTATATTTTCAGTATGAAAGTATTTCATCTGTTTCGGGGGTTGAGATTCATCTTTTTCGTTATTGCGTCCTCTGGGACCGCACTAAGCACAAACCTGGCTTCATAAATGAAAGCCTTCATAACATTCCGGCGAACTAGCATGTAGGCCAGGGAGTCTTCTGATTTAGTTTTTAGCCATGTGATAAAAAGCACAGTCCTTTATGTGTTGCCAAATTGCTGACAGCATTACAGAAAATGTCCTTAATACAAGCTACAGATGGCTGCTATGACTGTCAGAGGATTACAGTGGATCCTTGGCAAACAGATTTCATCCTGCCAATCGGAAATCTTGTTAAAATTCTTTTCTGCTCCGACATCCTCCGTACAACCCATCAAGGATTCGTTTCAAATAAGCCGTAATCTGTTTTCCGCCCAAACAACAAATTAGTTCGTGATGAAATAATTAATGAGTCATGATGCTGGTAATTGCTTACTGATTGCTGTTTTGCTAGGAGGACATTTCTCATCTAATCAATACAAGCAGGCTCATCTGAAGCCAATCAGATGTTTAATAAGCATGATGGAATCAGCAATGTGATGTAGTTACAGAGGTGTTTCCTACTGGTAATGAATAGGTAATAAGAAAGTGAGATAAGGTGTCTATAGCTTGATAACTCCTCATTAGGGCTGACAGTATTCTTCTGCCATTGTTCAAGTTTTTTTTTTTTTTTTTTTACAGACCCATTATCTCACTGTTAAAGAAAAATGAGCTGAGGCCATGCCAGAAAAATCAAATCTGATTTTTTTTTTCTGTTTTTTTTTTTTTTTTTTTTTTTTTTTTTTTTTTTTTTTTTTTTTTTTTTTTTTTTTTTTGGGCCATAATGTGACAAAGATCTGATCTTTTCAGGGCTGTGTGGAATCTGAATAACCCATCATTAAATGGGGCAGACGGTGGCCTAATGGTTAGGGATGAGGCCCTATGACTGAAAGATTGCAGGTTCGAGTCCCACGGCCAGCAGGCACCACTGAGGTACCCTGAGCAAGGTGCTGCTTGTCCAAGCACTGCTCCTCGGGCGCCAAAATAAAGCCAGCCCCCTGCTATGTGATGCATCACATATGGGTTAAATGCAGGGATTAATACAAGTAATAAAAAAAAAAAGGCTGAGCAACTTTCATATATGGTCCTAAATCAGTTGAGCGTCTGATTCGTGGCCGTGCACACGTGAATGAGAACGCTCAGATCGGAATTCGTGTGGATTTTTGCTCCCTCATCAGCCAGCACTTTGTTCTGCCGACTTTTGCTACCTATCAAGACATGTTGCTTAGCGGTTCTGTGTTAGGTTTAAAGTTTATGGTTAACTTTAAGCTTTATGTCTTGGGGTTAAGGTTAGGGTTAGGTGATATGGCTAAGATTTTATTCTCGCTATACGCAAGTTTATTCTCTGCTATGGTAGCAGTTTTCGTAAATGTAGCAGAAATCATCGGAAGACCAGCAGCAAAGCAAAACAACAGTGGAGGAGAGCTACAGAAGAATCATCTGCCGTTCCTTCAGAGCAAAATGTGATGCATGCATTAGCTACAAGTGCAGCCATTTTGTAGGTTTTAATACCATCTGACAAATATCTTTGTTTTTTTGTTGGTGACACGGAACATGCCGTTTCGGAGGACAGATGCATTCTCATTAAATTTAGGTACAGGTCAGTTGTAATTCTGAAAGTGAACTGTGAAGAAATCCGAACTGTGGAAGAAATCAGAATTGAACAGTGAGATGCATTAGGGTCTTCTGGTTAGGTGGATTAGACATTTCAATGATTCTCACGCAGGCTCCACACCCCAGGATCTTTAGATGGCCCGTATAGTGTCTAAATAAATTACTGACAAGAGGCGGATTCAAACACAAACATGTATTCCGGACCGGAGATCAGTTTTCCGAATGGCTTTTCTCAGCCACTTTTAATTAAGGTGCGCAAAGGCCTTGGCTTAACCAATTGTTTTTTTTTTTCTATCATGTTAGAAAACATACCTATTTTCAACAAAGCATCTGGAAGCTGTTCATTTGCAACATACATGCGAGTCTGCAGTGTAACTTGCTGACATTTTCTCAATTATGTGCAAATCAGGCCTGATGCGCTTCCTCAGAACAAAACCTACGGCAAGTTGTCCGATGCTTCTTCAAATCCGCACTCAGAACCTGCAATCATAGCCACCATTTCATCTCATCTTGTCAGTTACGACCTCTTGTTAAACGGGTCTTGAGATGTTATGAAGAAAATAAACCGGAAAGCACTCTTTGTTCGCATGTTTATGGGTCTTCTTTTTTGAAGTAGTACTCGCCAAGCCCCAAGGTTTGTTGAGTTTTCAGAGATGTAAAAGCATTTGGTGGAAATGCTGCTAAAAAAAAAGGAAAGTAGAAGGACATTCTTCAGCCAGTAGAGGAAGGTTAGCGTCTTTGTTAGGGAACAGAAACATTTCCATTAAACTGGGCAAATGCGAATTAACATCTAGATCTCGCTCACAGGAAGGAAAGTACAAATGAACTCTGGACCAAACCCCGAACGTCTCCCTCGGGCCCTGAGCTAACTGCTATAACACCCTGTATCATTGCATCTTAATCTCATTTCGTAGTACCCAGTGTCCTGTTCATTTTTGGATTTTGCATGAAAACACGCCATCAAGCAGTCGTTAAATCTTCGATGAGCTGAGTATGAGTGAGTGTACGGATGCAGGTGATCTCTGTACTGGTACTGAAATCCAGCAGTCTAAGCCATGACCTATTGTGCCGTTTTTGGGCCGAGAGCTAATTTTTACAGAAGTGTGACATGACCGAGGGTTGATTATAATCAGGAAGACAGTGTCAGGCTCACAACCCATCTGCTTCAACAACAGGCTTCTGTTAAATGGCGCCCGTCACCAAGGGGAACACGAGTCATGTGACTCTGAGAGAGGAAACAGATTCTCAGATTCTTGCGAGTAGTAAACATCTCCGTGTGTGCGCACGTGTGTGTGTGTGTGTGTGTGTGTATTTGTGAAAGAGAGAATGACTGAGTCGGATGTATAAAGAAGAAATTCTAATACGGGGATGCTCGGTCCTCTTGGGGAGTGGCAATAAAAAATCGGGTCACTCAGCAGTTTTTTTTTTTTTTTTTTTCAGTGCGCCGTATCAGTCCTCATTGCCTCTGATGCATTGACGAGCAGTTAGGATTGCAGTAAAGCACTTAATTTACTCCCATACGGACTGTTTCTGTTCTCGCCCCATGTGCTTCCATTACTCCTACTAATCTGAGGAGTGGCAGTTAAATTGTGTAGGAAACACGCTAACTTCTCTCTCTCGCTTCTCTGTCTCTCTTTCTCTCCTGTTGGAATGTACATTTTTTGGGTCTACATTTGGCTCAGTTCAATGCAAGTCGATTCAGTTTTATTTGTATAGCGCTTTAAACAATGGACATTGTCTCAAAGCAGCTTTACAGAAATATATCTATTCTGCTTATGAATTTTATTTATGAATCTATAAATGTATCTATAAATTATCTATACATATGCCCTAATGTGGAGACGGTGGCAAGAAAAAAACTCCCTGAGATGACAAGAGGAAGAAACATTGAGAGGAAACAGCAGAGATGGGAAGTAACGAAGTACAAATACTTCGTTACTGTACTTAAGTAAAATTTTCGGGTATCTGTACTTTACT
>JAOVYU010000033.1:10096712-10101976 GCA_025674565.1 Synodontis membranacea
AAAGATGAATGACAGGGTGTCGTGATGCAGAGCAACTGGAAACAGAGTTACTGTAACCACCCTGAAGTTTATTCTTTTCCAGGAACACCCCCGAACTATACACCATATAACAGAGACAGCTTGGAAGTGAACTAGGCTAATGGATATAAAACACATAAAGTTGATGATTTAAAATGGGTATACTGGTTTTACTTCCAGAAAACAGTGTAAAAAAAATATATATATATAATCTGACGAGCATGTGCAATATTTCTGATACATTTCTCATACTTTCAGATTCCTTCGTATTTAAAGTCATAAAATCAAAATAATGAACATGAAGTAGAGATTTAAGTGGTGGAAGAAATTCTGTGGGTCTGTGCATTTGATGAAGACTTAGAGGTGAGTATTTGACTTAGTACCTGAGTATTTGATCCAAGAGTGAAAATACTGTCTCTCTCTCTCTCTCTCACACACACACACACACACACACACAATCGATCTGTTTGCGTACTGGAGTGGAGACAGGCTATTTGGTGCTCACATCACACCTTTAGAGATGGCCGTTAATCCTCACCTTTGGGCTTTCACTGAACAGGATTGGCAGGATTAAGAGCATATGTGTGTGCAATCTGTGGCACAACAACACATAAAGCCCACCACAGAAACACTAAGCTCACAAATACACATCACACCACCTTGCTAATGACAGCAGGTGGCAAACAGGAAAATTGTAGAGACATTGTAGAGCTGACCCCGAATCCATGTCCAGTAACGATATTGAACCGATATCAAAGCAGAAAATACTCAATCAGATATAGAAATCTGATCTCATTCTGTAACAAATCTAGACTGACATCACAGAACTGTTCGTAGCGCGACATAATGTTGCGAGTAGGGTTGGATGTCGCTTGGATTTTCCAATTCTTATCGTTTCCCTGTTTCGCTTCCAAAATGGGGGAAAAATAAAGAGGCCAAATCGTTAAAACAAAATATACCATTTGATCAAGACTTTATTTTGGAATCCCGTAGGTGTTATGGCGAGAGAGAGCCACAGGGACCTTTATTATGACATACCAGTGCAGGTAAGAGACCCCACCAAATTCTCCCGTTCTCGTGCCGTATACTGCTGAACAGCTTACAGATATGTAGCCTTTATTGGTTTTAATGGTTTTAACACTCACTGGCCACTTTATTAGTTATACCTTTCTAGTGCCAGGTTGGACCCCCTTTTTCCTTCAAAACTGCCTTAATTCTTCGTGGCATAGATTCAACAAGATGTTGGAAACACTCCTCAGAGATTTTGGTCCATACTGACATCATAGCGTCACGCAGTCGCTGCAGATTTGTCGGCTGCACATCCATGATGCGAATCGCTCGTTCCACCACATCCCAATGGTGATCTATTGGATTGAGATCTGGTGACCGTGGAGGCCATTGGAGTACAGTGAACTCATGTTCAAGAAACCACATTGAGATGATTTGAGCTTTGTGACATGGTGCATTATCCTGCTGGAAGTAGCCATAGGAAGATGGGTACACTGTGGTCATAAAGGGATGGACATGGTTCAGCAACAATACTCAGGTAGGCTGTGGTGTTTAAATGATGCTCAGTTGATACTAAGGGGCCCAAAGTGTGCCAAGAGAATATCCCCCACACCATTACACCACCAGCAGCCTTAACCGTTGATACGAGGCAGGATGGATCCAAGCTTTCATGTTGTTTACGCCAAATTATGACCCTTGAAATCAAGACTCATCAGACCAGGCAACATTTTTCCAATCTTGTGTTGTCCAGTTTTGCTGAGCCTGTGCAAATTGTTGCATCGGTTTCCTGTTCTTAGCTGACAGGAGTGGCACCTGGTGTCATCTTCTGCTGCTGTAGCCCATCTGCTTCAAGGTTTGACGCGTTGTGCGTTCAGAGATGGTATTCTGCATACCTTGGTTCTAACGAGTGGTTATTTGAGCTACTGTTGCTTTTCTATCGTCTCGAACCTGCCTGCTCTTTCTCCTCTGACCTCTGGCATCAACCATACGTTGTCGTCCACACAACCCCCGCTCTCTGGATATTTTCTCTTTTTCGGATACTTCTCTGTAATCCCGAGAGACGGTTGGGAGTGAAAATCCTAGAAGATCAACAGTTTCTGAAATACTCAGAGCAGCACTTCTGGCACCAACAACCATGCCACGTTCAAAGTCACTTAAATCCCCTTTCTTCCCCGTTCTGAACTTGTCTACACCACGTCTAAATGCCTAAATGCACTGAATTGCTGCCACGTGATTGGCCGATTAGCTACGTGTGTTAACAAGCAATTGAACAGGTGCACCTAATAAAGAGGAATCTGTGGCTACAGTGAACGCAGGCTCACCAAAAACGGACAGTTAAGGGTCGGTCACGTGGTCTGAGTATACGGGAATTACGTTTCGCCACAGATGCCATCTGTAATCTTCAATACGACAAAGGTAATAAAACATGGCACCGTCATAAACTAAGCACCAGCTTCTTCTTCACTTCAGCCGTGGAGCTGGGGCGAATATTGTGTACGCTCCATTTTTGTCCACACACACTGTACTCCAACACTGACCTTAACTTATCGGGCATTCTCACTCCACAGGCATTAATGATGGCCTACAATACACTGTGATTGATACTCACCTGTAGTGCAGTGATAATAGGCTCTACCTCACTGAAGAAGTGACCCGCCACCAGCTCGGCGGCTTTAGCAGGGTTAAAGCTAACCAGGTCCTGCAAGACAAAGACCATCCAAAAGTCAAAGTATAATTTATTGTCATCTTTACTACATACACGCTCCAGTTACACAGTAGAAATAAAGCACATAGAGTAGACTAGGCAAAAATTTAAATACAAGTACAGCACATAGGGTAGGCAAAAAATATATATATGCAGACTATTAAAATATAATAAAACTTTGAACAAAAGACTGTGCAATATAGTTAGGATAAAGAGATTGCTGGTGTTCACAGTTGCTGGTGTATGTAAGTATTGTTATGTGTTTCAGTAAATATGTAAAGATTTTGAACAGCCAATAGCATTTGAATATGTACGCACACATTGTACAAAAAGTGGACGTGCAAACATGGATAGAAATGCCATAAAACAGTCACCGACTACCGTTTAAGAAAGTTCCTCAACGAATCAGGGAAGAGCTCATTGCAGCATCTCAAATGTGCTTACTGTAGGTTCAAACTAGCAAACAACATTTCGCTTGTTTCATTTGTAATTCGTCTTGTGTGACTGTGTAGCGACCGATGAAGATGTCGCTTACGGTGTGACCTGTCCAGTGTTTCTTCAGGTCCGATGAGAAATGGTAGCAGGCAACATGATTGATTCACACTAGCTACACTGTCACTGATTAGCAAAGCATCATTTTTAATTCTTTTCGCAAGCACAAAGTTTGACAAGAAGCACTTCCTTCTTCTAGAATACAGCCCAATAACTGGTGCTTTTATGTCTAGAAGCCAGCTAGATGAAAATTAAGATATGGTTTGAAAAAAGAGCTTGATGCTTTTCAGTTTCAATCTTGACTCACTATTGCTTTCATTTGGAATTTATCTTGACTTGGCCTTGACCTCCTTAAGCTTCAGTCTTGACTTAACCTCAGCTAGTGCTGGTCTTGGATTTAACAATGGTGGTTCTTGAATACAGCCCTAATGTAAGATAGGATAAGATGAAGCCATGATGATAAGATGTTCTTCCATTTTTGCGTATCAGAAAGTAAACAGAAACGAACTGAAGGTCAGAACCATGGCTGTTAGTGAGGAGCTAAGAAGACGTTGGAAAGAGAACATGGGCTGTAGGATTGGAAGGAGGAATCATTTAGATTTGTCATTTGACTTCATTTGAATAAAACGGAAAAAAAAAAACCCCTCAATTTAAATGCCACTATGCAGATCAGATAGGTCTTACTTGAAAGCCTTATAAGTCTCATACATCAAGAAGCGAAATCTAGACCCTAAACAATTCTTGGTGTAATTTATTTATTTATTTGTTGCTGGACTTTTCCTTAATAGCAATCCTCCACTCGCCTTAATGTGCTCTAAGGATTTGTTCCATGCGGTCTGCTTCTCCTCTTGGCTGTAGCCAGGCATGGACAGGATGTTATGGATGTAGTTATAAACCTCCTCCTAGCAAAATAACAGAAAGACTTGGGTTTTAGAGAGCACAGGGTAGAGAAGAAAACACGGATGAAGAAACAAGTCAAAACTGACGAGGAGTAAAGATTTTACAGTACCTTTCTTAAGGGGTCCTTCAGGTAGCAGGCAATGATTCGATCGTACAGATGCTTCTGCTCATACAAAAACTCACAGATCTGATAGCTAGACGGAAACACGGAATGAAGCAAAGACAGGGAAAAATAAGAGAGCGAGAGAGAGAGAGAGATAAAAATAAATAAATAAATAAAACAGAAAACTGATCAGCAGGTGGGAATTTAAGCAGAAACTTTCTTTGACCTGAATGTTCCTGGAAAAAAAAAATCGATTCAACTCTCTGCTTAATTGCTACCTAATTATACAGAACAGGTTTAAACGAAAAGTGAAGGTAATTGAAGGTAATTAGTCTCAAGCCCTCGAGGGAGAAAATGTCCCTCTTGTTTCAGCATGCAAAAGCCCACAGCCAGGCAAAATAACAGACAGTAAACATCGAATTATAATGTAACTTTTAGACTGATTTCATCACTCCAATGAGGATTAATTATGGAAAGTCACCTCGCATTGCAGTGCATTTGACAGAACATAACAATGTCACTGAGTACGATGCAATGCCAATGATCTGATATATTAAAGACACATATGAAACAACTACTAATGCGATACGATACGATTCACCCCTACTGTGTTGCAGCGCAATTCCATACAATATAATAACGCAATACGATGGGAGGCAAAAGAATATGATGCTAGGCAATTCGATATGGTAGCACTTCATCTTCCAAGATATTCCTACATGTATTTTGAGCAGGGTCTGGCATGAGAAGGGACTTTTATTCTGAAATCCTGTTGGAAGTATAGCAGGAGAGGCACAGGGACTTTTATTTTGAACTCCCAACGACCATATGGTTAGAGATGTACAGGGACTTTTATTTTTAAATCCCGTTGGAGCCGTGTCAAGTACTGGCATTATACTCTAAATGACTAAATTACCACCGACGATCCTAAAGGCGATGGAGATACAGTAATACCTTGTGTATTCGCGGGGTTAGGTTCCAGACCCCGGTGCAGATGTGTGAAAATCGCGAATGTTTGGTGGAGTCACTAAAAATGCT
>JAOVYU010000033.1:10151660-10170108 GCA_025674565.1 Synodontis membranacea
ATTGCCTCTTATAAGTGGTCTGTTGGGGACTTAAATGGGCATGTCACTGGCGTTGTTTATCAGGCAACGTTATACTGATTGGTGTGTGAGGTTCTGTTGGTGCAACGTCTGGATGACTCATAAAGATTAGGCATCAGCTGAGAGAAAGTGAGTGCAGAAGATAGGTATGAGGTCACAATGTGCAAGACCTGGAGATCTGGCAGTGAGGGTGTCAACGGTCAGTTACGAACAGTGAGTACAAATTTTTAAGAGACTTAGGATCGACTTACAAATGGACTCTAAAATTCCCAGCTTAGCAAGCTAGGTGGCTAGATAGATAGATGTATAAATGTATAGATAGATAGATAGATAGATAGATAGATAGATAGATAGATAGATAGATAGATAGGAGAGCTCCTCCTGTCATCACAGTGCAGTGAGAGATAAGCCATTACATTATCCTCGATGACTCTCATTGTATTTTAGACTCAGGGAGTCTTCAGGTCACGCTGCTGTGTGTCTCAGAGTAACACAACCCACTTCAAATTCCCCTCCGTAAGAGCACAGCTCCCCAGTTTCTCCTCTGGCAAACGGAAAGACTAGACGGCCCAGAACACACCCCAGCAGCTGTCCTCAGCTCTCCAGGGTACAACCTCAAGGAGAATTCTGGGATTTCCAAATGTCAGAATGATGGGTCATTTTTTTTTTTATTTACTAGAAGGATGATGGAATGAGTCATTTTACAGTATTAATTATAAGGACCCTGATATTTATATATAAAGAGAGAAGGAGTGTATACAGGGTTGTAAAGTGTGTCTTCCTTGAAAACATGCCCACTGATTAAAACAATGTTAATTAAAGTATAATAAATAAGTAATTGTAAATAAGACTTGTCTGGCTAGCTTCGGGACTTGTAGATTGTGCTAGAGAGTCTTGCACTTTGTCAAGAGCTTCCCTTTTTCAAAACGACGTTGCACATGTGTAGTCAAGAAAACTCTTGAATTACTTTAAAAAAAAAAAACATTGTTACCGCGAACATTTCTCGATCCAGTGACTTGATGTTTCTCCAAAAGGTGCATTGTGTTTTGGCGCTCAATGGACACAATTAGCAAGTGTATGGAAGAATGTATGGATGGAACGCAGCCAATCAGATTGCTCAGAATACAAATAATATCATTATCTCTTTGCCGGTGGTTCTCAATTACGGCTTCGTGAAGCATAGCATAGCCGGTGGAAATTACAGCCCATTTCTATCAAGTTTGTTGTTATTATTGAGTTCTTTTTTTTTTTTTTTTTTTTTTTTTTTTTTTTTTTTTTTTTTTTTTTTTTTTTTTTTTTTTTTTGATTGGTCACTTGAATTTACAAATGAAAAACAACCAAGCCTATAAACTATGGCAAATTGGACCTGTTGTCTTCTGTCACTGGAAAGTCTTGCAAACTGTAAGGATCCACTGGACCTTTAATATTTGCCCAATATACAGTATGTCTGCAAACTCAATCTTTGGGTGAAGCATCTGAGGGTGACACTAGTACCAACTTACCGTTCCCACTGAGTAAGTGACTAAGTGGACTCGCATTTCAACTTTATAATAATAAAAAAATGATTTCATGGGCAAACTGCTGTCGAATAATTAGAAGAAACCACTCCAGGACGTGTTATTGTCGGAATACGATCGCATTACCCCGTTATTTTCCTTTAACAGCACAATCTGTCTTGTTTCATTCCTTGCACATTACAGTATGTCCGAACACAAACGCTTGCCTAAATGTCAAAATTTCGAACAGGTGGGAGTGATACATAGAAGGCCACTAAGGATGTGTGAGGACACGGCAAGGTTTTGTGAATCATAGAAAGTGTTCTGGAGAGACCCAGATAATTTCTCCTGAACGAACAGCTGGTCCAGCCTCAGTCTGCTTGCTCAGGGTGCAAAAGATACACACCATCCTTATAGCTTAGGGAATTTCCCATTAGATGGGACCGTGTCTGAGTGCGATTATTTAAAGAAAGAAAAAAAAGGGAAAAAAGAAAAGTCCAATCTGTATGGCGTTGTGAAAGAAACAAAATGGACCTAACGGTTATTAGAGTTGTGTTTGCTCATACATGTTTCAGTCACTTCACGTGCGCCACTTATTACGTTACGTGTTAGTCACCCTGCGTACGGCATAAGCGAAATTCAATCCTCTGCTTTTGCCATATTTTGGCATAACGGTGCCGGTGCTTGGGTTACCGGTGCCAGCACGGGACATTGTTTATTAGCCAATTAGAGAGTAGTGAGGCCCAGTGCATTGTGGGCATGGCATGGAAACACAAACTTGACTTGAGTCTTAAGTTTCAGGAAGGGAGGTGTTTGTTGGTGCCAGGCTTGTGAGCACACACACACTCACCCTCACACAGCGGAGAGGGCACCATGCTATTTCTGTCTCACGGTTGTGTCGTGTTTCACCGCTCTCCCTCCCTCCCTCACCGGTGCTGACTTCACATGTTTCTGGGACGTTGCTATTTCCTACATATCCAGATGTCCAGTAATCACAGGCTCGTGCTTTTTCGTTTGCTTTTCCCCAAGCCAAAAGTCTGTATTTTTAGACCTTTATTTCCTCTACGCTTCAACCCTGTCACAGGACAGCCCAGTGCTGAGGGAATTATGTACGTATAAAGGTCTTAGGGTTTAAAAGAGACCTCAGGTCATGTGATCGTTCACCATCCTCTAGGCCAGTGGTTCTCAAAGTGGGGTCTGGGAAGCATAGCCGGGGGGGGGGGGTCATGATTTATGTATTTATTTATTTATTTATTTTTGTTTGGAGGAGTTGGAAAGGTTCTGAAAAAAATATCGTTACGTTTTGAAGATAATTTTCCGTGGCATAAATCTGTACTACGGGGTCTCTGGAATTTATTTTTACAAGGGGTTAAAGGGGTCCCTGGCTGCAAAAAAAAAGGTTTGTGAACCACTGCTCTAGGCTACACCGTGTACCAGTAAAGGTAGAGTCAAGACAGTGTGAAAACACCTACCGTCCACTTTAATAGGAACACACGTACCTCTGCTCAGTACCTAAACGATCAGCCAATCACGTGGCTGCAAGATTTTCCACTAAAGTTCACATCAAGCATCAAAATGTGGAAGAAACCTGACCGTGGTGTGGTCGCGGGTGCCAGACGGCCTTTGTTTGAATATTTCAGAAACTGCTGATCTTCTGGGATTTTCATACACAACAGTCTCTAGAGTTTACTCAGAGTGGTGCAAAGAAAAAGAAAAAAAGGGGAAAAAACCCCCCCCCAGAAAAACCATTTAGTGTGCAAGAGTTCCGGGGGTGGAAATGCCTTGTTGATGAAAGAGGTGTGAGGTCATATGATGGACAGGTCTATAATAATAATTGGGACTGCTGTCAGCAAAGGACAGGAATCTGAGGCTACTGTGGTTCCAGGTTTACTGAAACTGGACAGATAAAGGTTTGCTTTTTATTAAAGTAGCAGGTTAGTGTATAGCGGTAGATTTAACATCAAGGCTTTCAACTGTAACGCTCACTATGTATAACTGGGGTCAATGCAAAAGTAGAAACGCTGATGAAGCTGAAAAAACAGAGCTATACAGTACCAGCAAATCCACAGGCGAGGAACGAGACCAAGGAAAAGAAGATGCATGGCGACAAAGATGGAGGAATGAGCGATGAGGTTAATAACGGGAAGTGTCTCTGACGAGACTGAGACGTCCCAAGCGGTGTGGAAAATGTCCTAATAAGGCAGTTGATTACTTTGGTTCAAAATCTAAATGTTCTCCATGAAGCTAGCAAGAAATCTAGATGTGCTAAGTGTGCAAACCGGTGCTACTCGTATTTCGTATTTCGAGCTTAACCACCTGTTCATGATTTCTCTCTTTCTGTTTATAATTTCCCGGCAGTTTGCGTTTCCCGTCAGACCTGGAGGAGCTGCGAGATCTGGCCGAGCTGCTCAAGTTTTATAAGCGACAACACACGGGCTACATGCTCGTGCTGTTCTGCAGCGCCTACCTCTACAAGCAGTCCTTCGCCATTCCCGGTTCCTCCTTCCTGGTTGGTACAACAGCAGTCTCATACCTAAAAAAAAACGAAACCCCGTGAGCCGCCATTATAGATCGGCTTCGCACCAGGTCTTGTTAGGCTTTGAATACTTAAATAAAGACTTCCTCATCGACATCGCCAAGAAGTTTCAGAGTTTTTAGCCTAAAGCTAAGTGGGATTCTGTGGAACGTCTCCTTAAATTGTTTAAGTGTTCAAAATGAGTTTCAAATGCATACCATCATTAGATCGACATTTAAGTTCCGGGTGAATTTCAGTGAAGCTAAACCGCAGTATAAAGCAACAGGAAAACTTAACTGTGGTTATTTTTAATCCCAGAACATGCTGGCGGGGGCACTCTTCGGCCCGTGGCATGGCCTCCTCATTGCCTGTGCTCTTACCACGGTGGGCTCCACTAACTGCTACTTGCTGTCCCGCACGTTCGGCAAACGGCACGTCACCCGCCTCTTCCCTGACAAAGTGACCGTGTTACAGCGGAAGGTAAGGACGGTGATTAACGTGAACTAAATCGGTTTAATCCAAACCTCAGTGACTCAAAAAACCAGCCCCCCGTAAGCATTGTCAACTTGGACCTGATGTTCTGTTAAAAAAAGGAATAAAAAGCTCTACGGCATTTAAAACATAGTCTGTATATTATTGATAAGCTGTAATAATTGAGTAGAATTATTTTATGCATAAATTTGTACTCAAAGGTACAATGGATTATTTATTTGTTTGTTTGTTTGTTTATTTATTTATTTATTTAAAGTGGCCCCTGGCTGAACGATTGAGATCCGCTGCATTACTTTTCAAGGAAATAGGGGAAATAAATCTAACCTGTGCTGTAAAATATTTGAGTTATATATTGTTTTTTTTTTTAAAATGTTGTTTTCTTGTCTGTATTCCACAGCACCTCTGCCTTCTTTCTGTATGTCACGTCTCTATCTGTCGCTCCTCTATTCGCGTGTTAAGCTAACAGCATAGGAAAATCTTTTCTTCACGCAAAACCCAGCGTTGTTAGGAAGTTCGGGGTCAGAGGGCAGGGTCTGCTCTGACACAGGTCCCTGGAGCGGAGAATGTTAAGAGGCTTGAAATATTATATTAGTGTTAGACGAAATGGTACGTTAGGTACTTGTATGCCGGTACAGTAGGAGGTGTTGCCACTTCATACTCGAGTCATTGTCTGTGTGGTGTTTGACATGCTCATGCGGGGTTTCCTGCAGGACCCTCGGTGGGAGCGAGTGCAGTGTGTTTTGTACCCCGTGATTCACTGGCATCCCCACCCGGGGTCGATTCTCCCACCTTGCACCCTGTGGTTCTGGGGCAGATGCCGAATCAACCATGACCTGTTCAGGATAAGGTGTTGACTGAAAATGAATGAATGAATGAATGAATGAACGAAGTAGCAAAGTACGCTTTCGCTGCACTGAAAGGGTCTCAAATGGTTTACACCGCGGCTGAATAGGACTCTATCAGCACAAGATGAATGCCTAGATTCTCATGCTCTTCCCTCTCTCTCTCTCTCTCTCTGTCTGTATTTAAATGTCTCAGGTAGAGGAAAACAGGAGTAGTCTATTCTTCTTCCTGCTCTTCCTGCGCTTCTTTCCCATGACACCCAACTGGTTCTTGAATGTAACCTCTCCTATCCTCAACATCCCCATCCCCATGTTCTTCTTCTCTGTCCTTATTGGTGAGTGATAGTAACTGGGCCATGTGCAGGCAGCGTGCGGTCACGAATACCGAATAAAGGCGACGTGATTGCGGATGATACTAATGTTGAAGCTGCACGGATGCTAAATGTTATCTAAAACAGTAAATGTTATATTATTTGCTATTAGCATCAAATTACCAGTATAGCCTTTTTTTTTTTTTTTTTTGTGGCCAATGACCCTAAGCAATAACGACCACATTTTTTTTTTGTTTTAAAAAGCATTCACACACATTGCCATTTACAGTAAATAGAATTTTCTAATCCTTATGCATAAGATATATCCAATCAAGGTACATCATAGTCACATTCTGAAAAGGAAATATACGCCTAAATCATTATGAATAGGAGCACAAGTTGCCCCCGCTTTTCTGTATCGTTTTGAGTACTTCAGTTGACTGAAAGTCTATGGTACCTTGAATAACCACTTTTTACAACCAGGGTGACCAGAAAAGCATGTCATAACAAGGTGTATTTGCTCTCAGAAAATCCAAACACAACAGGAGATGTTTTCTTCCCTCACTATTCAGATTTAAACTGGAGCAAATTTACGACTTATAATATTAACTCCTTGAAGTCAGGATGTCCTCGAGTCTTATTCCTTCCACAGGAACCCATGTTTAGGCGACGCTGCATGGTATTCGGTCTAATGTGGATCGTCGGATTTTACACAGACTCGATGAGTCCGTGAAAAACGATTGTAAATACTTCTACGCTTCTACTGATGTTGTCGCCGGTGACCCAAATCGTACCGAAAAATGTTGCACCAAATTAGAAAAGAATGCAAAATAGAAGTGTGTGCCGTCCGAACACACTGTAGGCCACATCTAATGATGCTGTTTTGGTTTTTAGGGTGGAAATTATTTCCCAAGCAGGGTTTAGGGTTAGGATTAGGGTTCACCCTAACCCTACAAATGACACCTTCTTTCAAAGGGTTACGTCGTCGTAATTCTATTATCATCATATCGCTAAAAATCTTTCGCCAGGTCTGATCCCCTACAACTTCATCTGCGTGAGGACGGGAGCCATCTTGTCAGAGATCATGTCACTGGATGACATCTTCTCCTGGGGAACTCTGCTGCAACTGCTGCTCATAGCATGTGTAGCCCTGCTGCCCGGTGCCGTCATCCGCCGCTACAGCCAATCACACCTCGAACTGGACGCCACGCAGAGCAACGGCCAGAGCAAACAGCTCAAAGGGCTCAACCATCTCAAGACCAGATGACCTGCAGTAGCTCGGGATCCGCAAGAGCACAACGCTGAACAGGACGTGATTTCTAAGAAGCACTGCTTTGTTCGGATTAACCTTTAAACGTAGCATTGTCACGATAGTTATTTTCATGCAAAGTCTTTACCAATTGCCACTGTGTTCAGTGTTTAGCGATAGCCACTTCGCAGCAGATCGCCATTTCAGTGTCTTAAAAAAACGCTGTTGGACACCAGGAAGAACAACTCACTGTGTCAATCATACAGTACATACTTAATAGACCACACATTCACTGCTTAAAAAATAGATTATTCAATTATAATATAAATAGAAATAAATAGAATTACACTCAATAAAAATCAGGCTAACTGTACATGAAAAGGCATGACGAGGATGACGGACATGTCCATTCAAAACCATAGTTTTTCAGTGGACAACGACAGGAACTGACTTTCCATCATATCGCTATTTTGTCCTGCTTCTTCTGCAAACCAACCTCAAACCAACCTCAACTTGTCCATCCTTTGGCCGAACAGTGTGCCCATATACACTTTTTGTAAAGATGCACTCGTCCTCTCGTCTTTTCTCAGATTTTGTCTGGAGTCTCGGCACCTTCCTGCTCGGTCGCACTTCCTCGGCGAGCCATCAGACGCAACACGACACCTCAGGACAACTCATCCAACACATACATGACCGACATCAGCTATGATCCACACTAACCTTTTTCCTTTTCTTTCAGCCATCAGTTTTTCTCCCATTGACGGCTATGCATTTTTAAAAAAAACATTTTTTGCCCCTTTGAAATTAACTGGGATTTGGAATTAAAGTCTTCCAGCTCGGACACACATAATCGTAGAGCCACCAAACTTTCTTTCATCCTTCATCCTATGTCTTTTCCATCCACTCCTTTTTTTTTTTTTTTGCACCATGGAGTAATCACAATACAGTAGCATCTCTAGTCACCTCTGATCACGAGCTGGTTCAGGTGTGGGGCAGGAAAATCACTAAACTCTGCAGTGCTCTGGTCCAGCAGGACGTAGAATGTAGGGAAATTAGGGCAGGGTTTAATACCATTACTACTGCATTTAATACCATTTAGAAATACCTTCTGTGCCAAACAGGAGATTAATGATGTCTTAAACACACTTTGTAGCGATCTACATTGTCTCAGAATCGGACAACGTAGCTATTTTAAGAGATTTTATTTATTTATTTATAAAGGGTGTGTGTCTAACATGCCTGTTTGAAGTGCCTTTGTACTTGCTGTGCCGTTAAGGGAATAAAAATGGCACTGACACAATTGTTAATAGCCCCCCCCCCCCCCCAAGTACAGTTGATCAGACTTTTGGTGTCTGATACAGTATGAGAAAACAACAAAACATGTATTGGCTGATTGACTACATTTGAGCAAAATGGAAAGGGGAAAAAAAAATAGGTTTCTGCCGAGCTATTCCTTCAATCCTTATAAAAAGCCTACGCAGTATTGAGGGGGAAAAACCGGGTGTGTAAATTGTGTCTCAGGGGCCGTAGATAGTTTACACATTCGACACTACAGCATTTCTGTTGCTTTGTCAAATTATTTAAGGCTGCATGTAAAATACTAGAGGATGTATTTATAGAAAGAATTCAGCCTTAAAATGTGTTCCCACTCATGATCACACTTTGGCCTTGCATTGTATTTCTAAAGCTTTATATAGAAATCTATAAAGGAATAAAAGAGTCAGGGATGAGTTCATTAAATGCCGAGTACCAAAGGAGTATCCTCTGTTTAATACTCTGATCATTAGATACGCAGGTACGGAGCTGTTTGGAGGTGACTGGAAGGTCGTGAGTTCAAATCCCAGGGATGGTTACTGAGCCACTGCTAGCTCTTTGGAGTTTCTGGGAATTGAGGTCATGTTATACAGTATAAAAGTGCCTTCACTTGTACACACCTTTGTATGATTACATTAAGAGACTGAATATAAAACATAAATAATATAAATACATCCCAGCAGCTAGCACAGGACTGGTAAAAGAAATAAACATACTTGCCTGTCTTTTTTATTTTTATTTTATTTTATTATTTTTTGTTTTGCTGCCTTTTTAAGATTATAAGTAATTATTTGAAAGCATATGGTACTGTCCTTTTTTTTTGCTGCTTTTTTAAGAATTATTATAAGTATTTATTTGAAAGCATATGGTACTGTCTTTTATTTTTTCTTTCTTTTTTTTTCTTTACAGTTGCACATTTGCAATATACTCTTGTTGAATTTTATGTATAGTTTGTTTTCTCTTTCACCTGACTCACTTGGTCTTAAACAATCGTGATTTCGATGTCTTACTTTACATTTGAAAATAAAGCTAGGTGCAGAATTAGCTAAACTATTATATCACACGAGTGTATAATCATTGTTAGGTGTCAGTGCTCCGAATGTGTTTTGTTCTGATGAAGAACCCACTTTAGAAAATAACAAACATTTGAAGCCGATGTGACTTTTCTCAGATGTGATTTTTGTGAAATGAATCCTACAAGGATATAAGACTTGACTATGAGGTCATTAAAGAAACTCTTTTCAATGGTTTATCTCAGTTAGTCTTATTATAAAGGTTATATAATGTACTGTATGTAACCTCGAGCCTATCCGGGATCGAAAGCTCCACTGTTGTGCCCATAAACCTCACCGAGTACAAAAAAAGGAACCAACATATACTGTAAGTAATAAAACTCGACAACACTTACTGTTATATGAAAATAATCATGACGTTGAATATTTTCCTACACCATCCTGTTTTAATTCCTCTTCAGTAATTTGCTAACAGTTATGATTTTTACAGTTCATCAGTGGACACCATGTTGCACCTTTTAACCTTTGAACCATTAATAGTTTAATTCTAGAGAATGTCTGTGAATCAAGTTGCCTTTTGTTAACCCTTACGTTACGTTATAGTACCTATAATAGTCAAGTCATTCTCTCACCAGCGTATCTTTTTCTCTCTTTCTTGAAATTAATAAGACAAAAAAACAGTACGCAGCTTCTTTTTTTTTTTTTTCTGAGTTTGGCTTTTGGACTCTGGTCCAGTCTCGAGACGTTTTCTGTATTGACTTGGACTCCTTCAATAAAGGCTACATAAATCATCTCCTTCACCATCAGCAGTTAAACACTGTTTTTCAATCTGTTCTTTTACTTACTTAAGTCTTACTTGACTTATACTCCCTAAGAGAGAAGAATTTGCAAAATGCTGTTAACTCTATAATATTAACAATACAAAAAAAATAATAATAATTTCACACTATCTCTTTAATTCTTGAAGGTCAAAGCAGAAATCAGCTTGGTCTATATTTATACCTGAAAGAACGACATACAGATACAGCATTGTCTTAAAGTGTCTCTTTATTGCTCATGTCCAAGCTGGTGGCCTGTGTGGTTTAGCTAAAAAAAATAATAATAAAAAAAATTTAAAAAAAAAAAAGGCAAAAGAAAATAAAACCTAGATGGAAAAGTTAGTAGAAGCTTATATGTGCTCTAAAAATGAATTTGTGTTAATAGGCACTGTTATAATCCAGTGCTTTCACAGGTCTGACATGTCTAAAGGCCAAACTTTTCACAGTACAGGTGTAAATAACCTGATACAAAGAAACGTGGAAAAACAACACCAGGAGCACAAGAACACAAGAGTTAGGGGCTGCTGCGGCGCAGTCCACTTCCGCTAACGTATGTCGAAAAGCAACAAAACTTGTAAATAAACCGACAACCAGGTTAGATAGTGATCAACTTTGCACTACAGATGGAAAGCAAACAGCCTTAAACTAAAAAAAAAAAAAAAAAAAAAAAAAATCCTAAAACCACACAGATTGGTGTTAGCGGCTATTCAGAACAGACGTGTTAATAAACTGCACCCTTTTGGAGTGGCAAAGACTTCGCTACGGAATTACACTGCAGAAAAAACGAGAAAAAACAAAAATAGTTGTACCTAGCAAGCAGTCTGAATTTTTCAGCTACATATTGTTTCTCTACTGACACTTACAGCATGTCGCATATCTGGCGTCTGACGTTTTTATTTAACATTAAATCTGCATGTTAAACAAAATACTTTGGGAAAAATAATAATAATAATAATAATCTAACCTAATGCAAGACCGGTGTTAATCTCATCTCTCCAGGTAGTCAGTTGTGCTAGGGTTAGTTATATCAACCTCAACAAGGAACTCTTTAAGGTCCAATAAGATACAGCAATGTACAGCTTCTGATACGAGGCACACGCCCCTTTCCCAAGAATAAAAGCATGGCGATGGTACACGCCATCTTTACTAATTCTCTCTTAAATTTTTTTTTTTTTTTTAAATCGCTCTTCTTGTTATTTAGAAAAATTAAAAAAAAAATCGCTCATGAGCTTTACAAGGTTTATACAAAATATGTAGAAAGAAATTGGACTGAGGTACCTTGTTCTTGAGGTAGAAAGTTATTTCTCGTACTGGTTTACGTGAAGGTTAGCTTTTCGACCTGTGCAGACAATTGTATTAGCACTGCATGCTTTTATTTTTTTATTTTTTTTAATAATAATAATAATAATTCTTTTGTACTAAACCATAAATAAAATGTTACGCTTTGTGTTTAAGAGGTTGATCAGCACCTTATCAGTGTAGTGATATATCACGCTAACCGCTCATACACCACCTTCTCTTTACTACTGCGCTGGAAATTTCAGACAACTAGGCGATACCAACGCCGACTGTCTCGACATCAGTTTTTTTTTCCTTCTTCCATAAAAGTCAGCATCTTTGATGGCTTTTAAAACCGTCATCATAATGAATTTTAAAGGGCAGCATTTGTCACATAAAATATCTTTAAAAAACAAACAAAACAAAAAAAAAAAAACAAACATAAACCTCCCACATTCGTCTTGTACGATTGTAGGATTAAATTTTTTCTTTTTTTCTTTTTAAATCCTCAGATATTATTCTTTCTTTAGGTTCAGGACACACAAGAACAAGCGCAAACTTTCTCACAAGCCAGGCAATGACAAAGAAAATGAGCAAAAGACAATCCACATGCCACGGACGCAAGGAGAAGAGAAGGAAGGAATGAAGACAGGAGGGAAAGAAAAATGACCATTTAGCACAATAATGGAAAAAGAAAGAACACGCAATGAAATGACGAAATAAGAAATAGAGAGGAGGAAGGATGACAGGGATGCATAAGCAAAAAGACAAGAAAGAAAGAAAAAAAGACAAAAAATTAGGGGAAAAGAAACAACAAATGCAAAGATGAATAAGAAATGAAGAAGAAAAAAGAAATGACGTTAAAATAAAAGGGTTACTTAAAAAGATGAAAAAAATTAATTATTTTTTTTTAAAAAAAAGAAAAAATAAAGAAGACAAATAAAGGGGAAGAAAGAAAAAAAGAAAGATGAAAAGATAAAACAAGAAAATAAATAAAAGAAAGACAGAAAGAAAGACAGTTAGAAAGAAAGACAGAGAGAGAGAGACAGACAGGACACTGTGCGCTGCAGAAGGCAGGTAGAAACACATTATACATTCACGAGTTATCAGGCCGCCTCTTCAGGACGTGATTAAGAGTCCCGAGTGCAGCTTGTAGGCAGCCGCCACTTATTGCACTTGCACTTCACCAGACATTTGCTGTTCACTTTTTTCTTTTTTTTTTTTTTGCATGCTAAAATATCTTAAGTGCTTTTGTTGAATCTAGTACAGAACACGTATTTCGGATGAGTGAGGCCATTCTGGCTTTCCCAAAACAACATTCGCAATAAAATCAGGCTTGATTGGAGATTTTACAATCACGATCGTATTAAACGCTTTTGTTTTGTTTTTTTGTTTGTTTTTTTTTTCTTTTTTTTTTTTTTTGTCTCCCTTATAATTTGTTGGCCAGGAGGGTTCAATAATCTTTCATCTTGGGTTAGGTGAGCTTGAAAAAAAAATAATAATAAATAAAATTAGGAAAGAATCACGGGGATTAAAAGAAAAGCAAGACGGGAGAAGCGGGTTAGCAAAGGGGGCTAATTATCTGATGCTATTAAACTGAAACTAAGAATCTTGTGCTAAGCTTCAAAGCAGCTAAACGAATGCTTGACTATTTATTCACGTTAAAGGCCTGATTAACAAATACTAAAAGGTGCAAAATTAGCATCTATGCTAGGGGAATTTCGGGGTGTGTGATCGGGCCATGCTAACCGCTTTGCTACACGCTAAACGAGTTGGAAAAAAAAAAAATACAAATCTGCCCTAAGTGTCCTTGTTTTTAATTTAAGTAAAACTAACTAAGGCTACAGACGACTCAATAGAAAAGCACATTATGGTCTTCTAGTCAATGAACACTGTTACACACCTACTCGTCTTTACTCAACACTCCCTCAGGTAGTTATGTGTCACTCGCTCACCAGTCCGCGGTTGTTAAATGCTAGTCAGGCTACATTTACACAGTGTGCTTGCACTCGGCCTGAATGTGCTTATGGCTGCCGCTTCAACTCCTGTGTGGAGAGAAGCACGATGTCTGCTGGTAACGTCATCTCAAAGGCAGCCGGATTTCCACTTCGCTAACAATGTGTGCTTCTCAGAGGACAGATCCAACCCAGCGTACCGTTACACAGCATCTCCGCACGTTCAGAATTTGCTGGTGCGCTCGTCAGGATGTCTGGGGCGCTCCCAGGGTTGTTGTTGTTGTTGTTTTTTTTTTTTTTTTTGCTCTCGGAGTGAGGCTCGCTCAGGTCTTGTAAGGTTCTTTGGTTTCGATCTTGCTGCTTGTCCTTCTAGCGTGTTTCCCTCCCGCTTGTTCTTTTCGTTCTCTTGCGCCTTTTTGCTCGATTTGGTTTGCGCTCGGACGAGCTACATTCATAGGCTGCTGCTGCTGCTGCTGCTTGCTGGCTGCCCCCTCCTGGTCACTTGGTGTGCTGCGATGGTGTCGCTGCCCCTTGCTGGTTTTTCTGCTGCTGCTGTTTGACTTGTTGGATGATTTCCCTGATCTTCCTCTGCGCGGTCTGCAAATCAAGAGGATTTCAACACCACACAGGACTTTATTTACAATTTGCACATTCAATTACACATTTTTGAAAAAGAAAAAAATATAAATAAATAAAATAAAATAAAAGTTTGATTCGAATTCTCTAAACGAAGAAAATCTGCGAGATTGAGAAATGCCAGCGGATGCTTTATTGAAAACAACCTGGGTCTAACCTGAAAAGATGAAAACGATGAAAAAGATGAACAGTCGAACAATCAAGTGTAAAACAAAAAAAAAGAGAAAAGAGAGAAAGAGTGCAAAGGAAAAAAGAGGGCGTGATTGAGTTGCTAAAACTCCCTGACTCATGATAAAAAATCATAAGGAAAAACACCAGGATTTAAAAAATGCACCAGAATAAAATCCATTGTTCAGCAAATATTTTCTTTGATTAAATACTAGTTTTTATTCCATCACATTATGTAGTCTGTTAACAGTAAGCCTCGTCCGCTAAGCAACTGGCAAAGATCAGGTCATTCTATGGACGGAACAGTTTATGTATAACATAACATAATATGTGTAATAAATACCGAGACATTTAGTGTCGGGTTTTTCAGCTGCCCCTTCGTCATGAAGTACAAAAAAGTGGTCAAAAAGTTGATGTTATACTAATAGACAAAAGAAAATCTAAATGAAATCAGCTTATGCATTTGCATCTCCCTTTCTAAACGTGACATGAATATTCTCATATATCTCACACAGTACTGTGCACGTCTTAGGCACCCTACATTTTTTAGTACAAATTTTGTTATAGATATTGAAAAAAAAAAAAGAAGTCTCCGGAAGAACTGTGGCAGATCCTCCAAGAAAATTTACCAGCTCATTTCCTTATAAAAACGCACAAATTGTACCTGGGGCAATTTGATCTAATAGTCGTCACACCAAATACCGACTTGGTTTAATTCACCACTGTTTACTGCATGTTGTAGTATTTTTCTGTTAGGCGGAAAGATTTAATGTCATTATTTTTTCACTCATCTTTATTTTAGAAATATGAATGATGAGTAAGAAAAAATACCATCAGTGCATCCCTATCATACACGCATTAAAATTCTCTCACAAATAATTAAAATAGTCCTGCAGTACAAAACAACATATCAGCACCAGCAGCACACATATTTCTTACTGAATGTGTTTCAGGTTGGAGGTTCTTTTTTAATAAACCTTTATACATACAGATTTAGATCTTTGGTGGAACATTTGCTTAATGCTTTTTTTTTTATTACTTCATTGTCATTATGCACCTTTTCGCTCTGACCGTGACAGTGTTTAAACTGTAATAACTCAAGGTGGCTTACAGCGTACACTGGAGAAGCCCTGGATGTATAATATTTTATGATCAGTAAGACGAAATTCGTGCGCCGCGTTCGTGGGTCTGATTGTAAAACGTTTAAATTAAGAGAGTCGGGCGCTTACCTGGCTAGCAAAAAAATGGCCGATGATTTTCACAAACACCTCGTCGTTCTCGTCAGGCGTCTGGTCTCGCGGAACGATGACCTCGGCGCTGGTGAGATTCTGCAGTTCATTCACCTGCACGGAACGACAGCATCAGCAGGACGTGAGTGAAACACGATCAGCATTAATAGTATAAATAAATTCACCAAAGGGTAGGCGATATGGAACGTAACGCATTGATATTCTGCCATGAAATACTGTTTTGTGATCTACGGTGATCTATTGTCGATTAAATCAACCGATTCCTGAACTTTTTGGATTATTAATCCTTGTGGCTTGATACAACAAAAGGAATCTGAACAAATGCCAATTCATCAGTTCACATGTTGAAATTCCTTATAATTGAAATTAAATACTAAAAGAAGAAAACATGTGCCCTAAAAGTGATTTTCTACAACACCATCATTATAGATTATATATCATCATGTATAACGAATAGAAATACGTTTTAGATTCAACATAATTGCGTCGTAAAATAAATAATAATTAAAAAAACCCTATCAGATGGAACCATAAATACATCAAATATAATAATCAGAAAATAAATGGTTTAGGATGATGGTGATTTTATGAATACAAGTTGAAGACGGCAGCATAAAAAAAATCTGATATGTAAACATCTTATTATGACATCTTATTATAAAACAAACATTATATATTCATTTATTATAGAATGACTCTGTTTCTGTAAAAATTGGCTCTGCAGTTCGACTCTCCTGTGAACCACAGTGACGTCAGCTGTCTGTGGGTATCTGTGGGCTCATGGATGTGGATGAGGGGACATAGCTTTCCTCAGTGTGTGTTCTGCAGCCCTGTGACGCTGTGTGTGCGGTTGACTGAAGAGCGCCGGTTGTTGGCTTGGAATTGGCAAGTGACCAAATAGGGATACAAGTTTTCAACACTTTTTCACTTTCCATGTGCTAGGTGTGGCGGTGGTAAATACAAGGCTCAGTGCATTTCAATACCTCATGTCTGCGAGATATTGTTGAAGAAAAATTTCACGGTTGCATACACACCGTTTTCCCGCCTTTGCCTATGACTCGGCCAGCGGCAGCTGCAGGGACCTTGATGTGCGTCTCCAGCTTCACTTCTTCCTTAGCGGTGAAAAAGTTCTCTTCCTTCAGCTTTCTGAATATCCGACCCTGAGCCTGCAATCACGAACAAAGAGAGAGAGAGAGAGAGATGTCATGAAGATATTAAAGCTGTAGTTTTAACAGATGATTCAACATCTAATAACTGAGGCTTTCAATCATACCATGGGTTAGAGAAAGAAATGGCAGGACTGTGTAAGGCACTGGGTTTTTATATGGAGGAGTATAACGTATATTCACGCGGTGTGATTGTGCAACTGACCTTAAACTGGGCTTCAGGAGGGCCGGTGATGATGACCATCCTCTCCAGGGCATCGGGACTGTCTGATGGAGCGATCTGTGATCGCACAGCATTGAAGAGCATTAGAAATCACCGATTTGGTTCGGGGCTCACACAATACTCAGTGCTGTTCATGGAAGCACTGTTTACACACATACAGTTAGAGTGGAGCAAAAATAGCCATCTCATATATTTAATATTGAACTATATTAACAATGCTGTCTTCTTTTCAGTGTCATAGCCAATACTAGACACAAAAACTGAGGAAGTTTACAGAAAATGGAGCGGTGGCGGTGTAGCAGGCTGTGAATCTCAGATGTCATATATTCTAATAACAGATGCTCATTAGAATATTAAGCCACGCCCATCAGGACTAGGACCTGACCGATAAATCGGCATGCCAAGAACTGCTAATATCAATAAATTATGGATTGGTAATTAAAAAAGAAATGGAAAGTTGGAAGATTGATTTTTTTCAACCATGTTATGAGAACTGTTGTTGCGTAGTTTGTCCACAAGAGGGCACATTGCAACACCACCGCTGGCAACACAAGTGTTTGGAACGCCACGAATCACAACAATCAGCTGACCCAAGCAGAGTCGAGCAGACTAGCAGCCGCATGTCTTTCCACTATCAAACAATGCAATTAGACTTCTTCCCTCTGTTGTTTTGTATAATAAACCAGTTTTCATTTATCTTAACATTACAGTTTCTGGTATACAGTAAACTCCATAATTTTTGGCACCCATCAATTATCTGCCAGAACAGTTTGAGAGCATTTCCTGTTCTTTCGTCAAACATTCTGATGGTGTTTATGACCAAAGACTGATTTTTGCTCTCCTCAGACAACTACACGTTCCTACTTGTAGGTCCAACATTGCATGCTGTTGCTGTTATCCGGAATGGGCTTCTTTCTTGCAACTCTTCAAACCAGCAAAGCTTTGTGTGTGCAACCTCATGCTTTGTCAAAGCCAAAAATGGAGTTTCTGGAGAAGTTGTCTTCCATTGCTAATTTTGAGAAAGCATTATTTAAAAAAAACAAACAAAAAAAAAACAAGCTTCTATGACAATGAAATTTAGCAACTGTCTGAAACAGTTGCTGTATTTTGTGTAAAGTTTATTTTTGGCCATAGTCCTGAAGGGTGCCAATAATTCTGGAAGTGCCAGAGGATAGACAGATAGACAGACTGACTGATGAAGAAATCTCACTTTGATAGAAGCTCCGGCAAACCGTGCCAGCTCCTTTATGTGCTGTCCTTTCTTCCCTATTAGAGCTCCAACTGCTTGAGTGGGAATGAAAAGATACACCACTTCCTGCTCCGGAGCCTGGCGCACACACACACACACACACACACACACACAAACACACACACACACACACAAACAAACACACACTTTACCTCGCTCTAAAGACGTACTTAAGTACTGAAGAAATGCAGTCTGGGAAGATGTATAAAAGGTGTGTGTCAGTGTGTGTGTGTGTGTGTGTGTGTGTGTATGTTGAATTGAATGATTTGTCTAAATCAGAAATGAGATCAGTGGTAATAACATTACCTGATTCAGGACTGAACACACAGAGCAATATCGGGACAGTCATTCCAGCAAGAGAGAGAAAAACCACACAATCTAAAATACACCAGACCGATGAACACACACACACACGCACGCACACACACACACACACACACACACACACACACACA
>JAOVYU010000033.1:10189731-10204298 GCA_025674565.1 Synodontis membranacea
TTCTAACAACTCACAGATTCTTAGCTTTAATTCACGCTTATTTTTTATCAATGGCCTTCCTCTACTACCTAGAGCAGAGGTCACTAACAGGCGGACCGCGGTCCGGGTCCGGACCCAGAAGCTATCCCACATGGACCAGGACCTACGGCTAAAATATAAGGTTATGATTTAAAACATGACGGGGCGTTTCTATTTTAACCGGCGCGGCTTCTGTAGTTTTTATGGTAGTGGTTTAGTGGAAACGCACAGACCAATTGCATGCGAGTTAAGCCATCCCACGTGATACCACTCAGCCAATCAAGTCTGGGCATTCCGGGCGGGAAACATTGCGACTCTACAGTGCAGACAGATGAGAGAGCTAGAGAGAGATGAAAGGACGGTAGAAGGAGGAAAGAGCGATACATTTTAGAGGAAATAAAGAGAGCGATACAGACAACAGAGCTGAAGAAAGGGAGAGATACAGTTGAAAAAGTTGAGGAAAAAGACGGGTGAGACGGAGAAAGGAGAGAAAAGTAAGGAACGAATGGCACTTTCCCAAAAAAAAAAAAAAAAAGAAAAGAAAAGTAGACAGTGAAAATAGAGCATTTAATATGGAATGGACAGACTCATTTCTATTCATACTTCCCACTGGGAGCACTAAATCAGTGTGTCTCATATGTTTAGAAATAGTAGCACTTATTAAACGTGCCCATGTGAAACGCCATTATGAAACAAAACATACAGATGCTGGTACAACTACTGGGCTACTTAAATACATATCACACTAAATAGTTAGATATTATGATATTCCGGACCCTTGCTTCGAGAAATTTTCTTCAACCGGACCTCTTTAAAATTTAGTTGATTACCTCTGACCTAGAGATTCTTTAGGGAATTAATGCTTTTCTTCTGCTGTTCTCCTCTGGCTTGCGTTTGACATGGGTATGGCTATGCTAGAATTAGCTTGTCATGTAACACCGTAAATGAATCATAATCAGGAATATGTTGACGTCTACTTGCTTTAAACCAACCACAGAACTGGAGAGACTTCTTTGTGGCTTTTTCAGCCTTTTGTTCCTGAGCGCCTCGATCGAAACTGCCTCTAACTAGCATCTTTACCATTATTAGCACAGTAGTTAATGAATCACCGTGGCAAGTGGTTCTACTTCATACCTTTTTAAAAAGGAGTGGCTAGATAATGACGAGATAACTCTTTTGTGTAAGACTCTGGTTGAACAGTCTGATGGTTGGCTGGTAAATGCCAGAACATTAAAACAGAAACTAGATTTTGAAATGTTGCTGTTACGGGGATCTGCCCATTCAGCCACAAGAGCATTACTGAGGTCAGGCACAAATGTTGGTTGAGAAAGCCTGGCACGTAAATGGCGTCAGACGTTCAAGGTGTTCAGTAGGGTTGAGGTCAGGCTATGTGCATGACACTTGAGTGCTTCCAAACCAGCCATTGGGAAATCATGTCTTTATGGACTTCACGTTCCGCCTCTGTATTCAGACTGCAGGCAAAAGTGGCCTAAATCTGATTTCCTTGCTCATATGAGACTCAGATCTGTTTTTTTTTTTTTTTTTTTTAAATAAGTGTGAACAGAATAAATCACTTGGAATCTGATCTTTCAACTTTCATATGTGGTCCTAAATCAGATACAGGTCACAATAGAATTCATGCAACGTTTACGTCGATCCATTCGACATTTGCCATAATTTCAGTGGTGGGATTGCGAGGTAACCGACCTCAAACATTTGGGGTGGTGCTGCTGTACAAAAATGCAAAATTGGAAGACACATATCAAAACTGCTCTGTGTTTGAGAAGATCTCAAAAGGAATGACTGAACGTGGTCATAGGGTAAAGTAATACTACAGACAATCATGTGCCTCAAACTTTGTTGCAAAATTTAAAAAAAAAAAAAAAAAAAAAGCCCACATATGGGGGTCATGTTCAGGTGTCCACATACCATATAGTGTAGCGGAGGGGACAAAAGGCTGCAAAACTATTCCACTTTCCTCTTAATATAACTTCTTATATGTTGTTTATATTCTGTCAGATTGCATAATGATCACTGTCAATATGGTGGGTTTGTTTTTTTTTTATTTTTTAATCATTTTCTCATATCTATCATTAGTAAATTCTTGAGTATTTACAAATGTAACCACAAGGCCTTTAAAGTAAATTGATTTATTCACCGATTCATCATCGGTAGCTTAGCTGATGTATCCTGGTTAGGGTCGCATTGGATTCGGAACCTTTCCAGGGAATAGTAGAAAGCTTTAAAAGTAAATCCTAAAGGTAAATGTGCAATGAAGACAAAAAAGGAGACATGACAGCTTTGCTTGCTCATGCATTAAACCTCGTGGAGCATGCACGTCTACGTCTGAAAGTAGTGCCAAGGCTTACAAACCTCTCCAATCCTAATCCAATTGGGCCACTGCGAGGCAAATTTGCTTAAATTTCAAATGTCACTCATCGTGAGACTCACACAACCAGTTACAAATGACAGATGTGATAGATTAGCGAGTGATTACTCTATCAAGGGAATGTATTATTTAGTGCTTCAGCATCTGAGAAGGTTTCCTACACTGGAAAGACATCTTAGGCAGGAAACCAACGAGATCGAGGGAAGACATCCGGGACTTGGACAGACTCTTGACCCAGGTATCCTGGGCCTCCTGAATTCTTTAAGTTTGACTAATGTCCTTCTCTGGGATCCCCCACCTCCAGTTCCAGAGATACCTCTAAGCTGAATTAACCCGGTTTCCTGCTTTGTCTGGTAAGCCCATAAGCCCATAAGAGACCAGAAAATCTGCAGAGGAAGCAAATGAGGCTGAGGGTGAACGAAAGAGTGACCAAATGCATTTACATTCATTTTCTTAGTCAGATGCACTTATTCCATGTGACCTACGGCTGGATACAACCCAAGTGCACAGACAAGCAGTTAAGGGTCTTGCTCATGGGACCAACAGTGGCTCTCTGGCAGCCCTGGAATTTGAACTCGCAATTTTCCAACCACTAGCTCCTTAAACACTGAGCCACCCAAATAGTGTCACAAGGGATCTTGGGCTGCTGCAGAAAAGCCATGCTTTCGAAACCCTGACGCTGAGAGAGTAAAAGAGCTGCTCCTGACTCAAGGCCAGAGTGGTGCGTTCCCATCAGGTTTCTGCACAGCTTTCAGACGCTTCGGATAATGTAACGGCAAACAAACGAGAAGCTGCATAAGAGCTTCTGAGGTTCACTCTTGGACAGATATTTGCCAATATTACATTTCCACATTTATTCATTAGCTAGACCGCTAGGTGAATTCGAGCTTCGTTATTCAATCTTCCCATTCGGTTGCTTGGAAACGTAATACCCAAGCTAACACTGGTAGCTAATATAATGTAACTCAAATGCGTAGCAAGTAAGGTGCATGCATTACCTGTAAAGAAAAAAATAAAATGAATATAAAAATGTCATGGATGGGATGACGTTGTCTAGAAATAAACTTTATAAACTTATCCTGCCATGATTTATATTTATATGATTCTTATTTTTGAAACTTTTTTTTTTGGCTTGTGTTGCTGTTCGATGACTGCTCGACCTCAGCCTTTTCTGGGTCACTTCCTGGCTAAACTGAGAATGGATATTAATTCAAACTGAATCCTTTCCATTACCTCGTGCAAGCTCTGAACCATTTACTTTGCTGCTGCCGTTACAAACGCAGTCAGCGTTCCAATTCATCCCAGTTGTTTTCAGTGGGGTTGAGGTTAGGGCTCCATGCAGGCCGCTCAAGTTCTTCCACACCTACCTCAGTGAGCCATGTCTTTATGGAGCTCGCTTTGTGTACAGAAGCACTGTCATGCTGAAACAGGTCTGGGCCTCGTAGTTCCAGTGACAGGAAACTATAATGCTCCAGCATACAAAGGCACAATGTCCAATTGTGTGCTTAGAAATGCTATTATTAAAAAAGACTGTGGCCAACTGGTGCTACTAGTCTGGATAGGTACCTGTGCCATCACACATTTCTCATATAGTACACTTTAAATATTACTCATACTGGCCATACTGTCTTGTATATACAGCATTCTCTTTTAATATTAATCTTGTCCTTTACCCGAGCTATCCATCTAATTCAACTCTACAGTGAGCTGCAAATTTATATCATGACTATAAAGTCGAGCTGAGTTGACGCAAAGAGAATAAAATCTTCTGATCAGGTCGGGAGAAGAACACGAACGGCGTGCGGTCATCTACATAACCTAAAGGGCATGGGTTAAGCCAACTATTAGACAGCAATAAAGCATTATTTTTGGACTTCTGTAAATTTCTGGTGTTTGGATCGGTTAGCAGTTGAATGCAACCTCGGATTGTGCAAGATTAAATTCAAACTCGGAAGGAAAAAAAAAAAAAAACTACAAAACGTAGTCGTTGTTTCTTTTTTCAGAGACTCTGAAATAGCATACTTAAGTCTCTAAAGAAGTCTTTATTAAAACCGGCTCAGGATACATTTTGTATATATGAATGCAAAATCCATTACAGGCCAATTCATCATCGAGAGAGACGGAGGAAGACAGACACTGGGTTTCTCTGTCTGTCTGTAACCAACAAGGCCGTTCGCTGCTCGAAATCTATTATGTACCGTTTGAGAGAGGACAGTGTTATGAAGGATGTTATCAAGGTCTGAATTTCAACACACCACCTTTGCTGTTCCCTTACGAAATGCGGAGAAATCTGCCACGGTCCAGACGTTTCTGTATGTACAGGAGGACAGAAGGTCAGCATGACCACAAAAACCATACAACAAAATGTCCTGACCTCCTGTTTGTGTCGAGCCAGCGTTAAGTCCTTATTAAGCTCTAATTTGTACATAACATTCTAGTCCATTAACGTTCTACTGCCATATAAAGCAGCAGTCAACAATCTCTCTGCATTTTCCAGCGACATCGTATGATCGTTTGCATGAGCATCATCCGTATATCCGAGGCGACTATTCCATTAGCATTAAGCTTCTCTAAAAAATCAGAGCAATCTGTCAATTATAAATGTGCGCTTGGACCATCTCTGTACAGGAGACAAAGGAAAGCACCCGCACTTACACCGGTGAGACTTGCTAATTGCTATGTCCAGGCCTAAATGAATCCAAACCAGGTGGCACAAAATGGCACCAAAAAAAAAAAATACGAGAGCCTAATAAATTGACTATATAATTGTAGTTAAGTTCTGCAAGCCTTAAACCAATAAGCTAAGGTAGGCACTGCTAGCACTGTATTGCGACCATTATTAACCAACCTGAGGATGAGTTACAGCTTGATTTTCATTACAATTTAAAGGACATTCTTGTAAATTGTAATGAAAGTCAGGCAGCAGCTCGTGCTGTTTCAAATTCTCCACCACGACTTGCAAAAAAAAAAAAAAACGAAATAGCAACGTGTGCATTATGCATATAAATGCATATTTAAAAAAATAAATAATAATAATAATAATGCATACTATAACTGGGCGAGCCTCTGTACCATAGCGTGGTATGACTCATCCATGCTGCATTACTCTTTCTCATCCATAATACATGTGCCCTTTTTTTTTTTTTTCCTTTTTTTTTTTTTTTTTGCTTGTGTAGCTCAAGGTGCAAGTCTTAATATCACTGAATAAAGTGAGAAAGCTGCGCACGGAAACTGGTTTAATGCTGATCCGAGCTTGGTTTCCAGTTACGCCAAATCCAAATCACGTCCATCGCATGAGGAAGATCAGACGTGATCTCAGATCTGCGTGGAAATGGCTAGTGCTGTCTCGGAGAGGAAATTCTATATGTCCAAGAGAGTTACGCAAATTGATCTGGTGCGAGGAGAGCGAGGTAGAATAAAAATGAGATATATAGAGAGAGAAAGAGAGAGAGAGAGAGAGAGAGAGAGAGAGAGAGAGAACGATAGAGACTGAAGTGATAAGTCACTGGCTTTTTTTTTTTTTTTTTTCTTCTTTCTCCAAAACAGTAATTACTGTTAATGCACTGTAATGTTCTCGACTTGCGCAGCAGGATTTTAAGTCTGCTGTTTCTAGAAATCATTTCAGAATAACAGGCAGGGTCCTTCAGTTCTTCACCGCTGAGCATTTTATAGAAATTGGTAAACAGGCAAAAAAAAAAAAAATTCTCTGACCATCGTTTTTCCTGTCGATAAGAAATTTCGACGTCTCTGGTTTAGGAAAACAAAAATGTTTTACCAAAACGACACGGAATCAATGTTTTATTTAACGTTCTTATTTTTTACAGCCTGCCTTCAAAAAACACATCGGGCCAGCGTAACAAGCAGTCAGTCTGTGTAACGATGTCCGAAACCTCTCTAGGTATGATTTCTTCACGCAGCGAACGTCGCGCTC
Source organism: Synodontis membranacea (assembly GCA_025674565.1). Taxonomy (NCBI): domain Eukaryota; kingdom Metazoa; phylum Chordata; class Actinopteri; order Siluriformes; family Mochokidae; genus Synodontis; species Synodontis membranacea. The sequence goes on from JAOVYU010000033.1 coordinate 10,196,070, forward strand.
TGATCAAGTCACCGGACAGCTATGTGACACGCAGAAATGGAGAAAGTCTAATCAAATCTGTTTCAGGTGCCGGCTATCAAACTGTCTACGATGCTCCTGTACATCCTCACGTCGTCAGAACAGATCAGAGCGCCGATTACATGCTCTGTTGAATGTGTAATGATCTAATAAAGAGATATTAATAACAAGAAATGCAGCTAACAGAACTGACTAATCAGTGATTAATTATGCAAAGGGTAAGGCTATGCACATGATGAGGCTCGTGCGTACGGGCGGCGAGTCACTTTAACCTTAGGCGGTGTGATAGACTAACGCTGAAGATGCTGGTAATCAAACTCGTTCCACGTTAGAGGCTTATAATGTTTTTTAGATTAGGTTATAAAGGTACAAATGCGTGAAACGGCGTGCCAGAGTCAAGTGCGGCGCGAGTGAGGCGAGGGCGGAAACAATCGCTTTTCAGAATAAGATCCGGAAGACTAATGAAGACTAATAAAAGAAAAATAACTTATTTTAACCACGACATCTTTTCTTTGCGGCCCGGTACCAAATGATCCACGGACCGGGGGTTGGGGACCCCTGATATAGAGTGATGATCCTCCGTTCGGGTGCATGCTCTTTGCTCAATTTGATTTCAATCATGTGGAACTGCTGTACACATTTTTTAACTCAGTTAAATTCAATGAGCTTTTCTTTGGCGCAGATTTTTAAAAAATGCTAGAACGTTACTTGCAATATAAATGAAATGTGTATAAATTCAGTTCAGGGAAAACCTCAGAACTACTTACACTCTTGTTAAAAACGGTGCGTATCCCTTTTACAGGCGCAGCTGAGTGTTATAAATGTTATTATTACTTTTAGGACACGGATCTGTTTTTAATCAGAGCATATAAAAAATAACATATAAATAAAATAAAGTATTTACATATATTTCATTATATGAATTGCATTTATTTCTAACAATTCTGAAACATTGATTTTCTAAAAAATAATATGAGGCAAGAAAAAAAAACAAACACATAACGTCGGATTAATAAGAGACGTGTCGAGATAAAGGATAAAGAATCAATATATGCACACCGACAACTTAAATGACCACTCTTTACAAGCATGGTGAGCAGAAAAGCATCTCAGTTGAGGATGGGAAAAACACCACCTGGTCTTTTTTCTAAAGACCAGGTGGTCTCCTGTGTTCAATGTCGCCTCAGATTCCTGTTCTTGGTTGACAGGAGGAAACTAATGTGGTGTTTTATTACTGTAGGGTCAATGTGCTATGATGCTTTTTTTTTCTCAGTTTTTTTTTCTTTTTGTTACCGTAGTCTTCCCTTCAGCTCAAGCTATCCAGGGCAACCTCCTCTGACCGCTCTCATCAACAAGGCATTTCCACCCGCAGTACTACCGCTCACTGGATGTTTTTTTTTTGGTATTTCACACCATTCTTTTTAAAACCCAAGAGACTACTGAAAATTGCCAGTAGTTTCTGAAATACTCAAACCAGCTAAAATGTCTGGCACCGACAACCATGCTACAGTCACTGAGATCAAACTTTAGGTTTTTTTTTCCCCATTCTGATGTTTGATGTGAACATTAACAGGAGCTCTTGACCTGTATCCGTATGATTATATGCGTTGCGCTGCTGCCACACGATTGGCTGATTGGAGAACCCGCGTGAACGTGCAGGTGTTCCTAATAAAGTGGACGATCAAATTGTGCCGTTACTGTAGACATCTACACCTAGCATGCACTGTTTAATTTCACTGTAGAGGTGTTGCATCAGTTTGGTTGCATTCGTAATGCCTCTAGATGCTCATACGAGTGGAGCTACTCATATTGTATTAACTGCTAATGACTTTGTTTCGAGTGGCACTCAATTCGGGGTTTTTTTTTTTTTTTTTTTTTCTCTCTCCATTAAACCTAACCAGATCCCTCAAGCTCTTATTTGCCCCTCACACTCATAAACCAACGGATGATGCCAGCGAATTGTCAGCCTCGTAGCCTTAGTCTATTACACACTGACACACAGGCGATCCAATGAAATGTTTCACTGAAAGGTTTTCAGTTCTGACAAAATCTTTATAGCGAGCCTTACGCCGTCTGCCGTTCAGACTGTGAATAATTTGTTACTATAGAAACGATAACACATTACAACCGGCGGAAAACAAAAAAAAATACATACCTGTAACCTGTTTTGCAGTTACTGTAAATTAAACAACGCCTTCTGATACAGGTGACGTGTACTTTAAATCAGTAGACATCGGTTGAACAAACACATACAGCTTTCCTTTAAAGACGCTTCATTTAGCACCAAAAAAAAAAACAAAAGCGGATCAAAATACCACCATGTATCAAGACGTGAAAGTCAGATACCCGTCTTACGCTGAGGCTTGATGCAAACCAGATGCACGTTCGAGCAGTTGAGGAAATTCGGGCTGTACAATCGTCACCCATGCCAAGCTGGGATCAGTCCTATAGCACAGGGGATCACAACCTGAACCTGATCCGACCACACCTTCACAGATACCGGAACAACCAGTCGAGCATGGGACACAGCGAGAGAGATGGAAAGAGAGCGAGACGGAGGTAAATTCCTCCGAGTTGCAGCTCTGAAGCTCGATGAGGTGGATTCACGCACTGAGTTATTATGCGACAGGATCATCGCGGCTGTCCTGAAGACGAAGCCATGTGGTTCTTCCCTTAATCTGACAGGATTGGGATTATTAACAGCAGTCAGGGTTCTTATTAAGTGCCCTCATTTAAGCCATTTATCAGCACTGAACGTGGAGATCGGCTTTTAAAAGTGGGGAAAATTCACAAAACCTGTCACTAAAAAAAATGCAGAAAGATAATGAGCACGAAGCAATGTACTAGAGCAAAAAATAAATACAAAAGATTAATGCCGTATCAAGGTCAAGGCCCTTGGCTGAGAATAATTATTATAAAATATTATGACATGGAAATTTGCTATTGATGAGCCTTGAGTTTTGCGATTGTGTTTTGATTCTGTTGAAGTTTTATTTTGTTTGCCATGTACCAACACATTAAATTAACAGATTTAGAAACAAATGGAAATAAATTATTTATGATTAAAATCATTTTTAATTGCAGCACGTGGAATATCCTGGCCTTTTTTTTTTTTTCAGCTGAGAGCAATACTGTATATTGCTCGGTTACTGTTTACCTTTTCTGCATTTAAAAAGCACGCGGTTATATTTGTGTACCGGTATATATCCGTGATATCAGGCACTAACACGTTCATCAGGCACTAACAGCAATATTTACAGAATATATATATATATATATTTAAAAATGCAAAAGCTTTTTCTAAGTAATACTAATTTCTAAACGCTTTTTGAACATCTCTTGTTTCTATCCTTAAACAAACAAACAAAAAAAGATTTAGACAAGCTAAATGGACCGTGCTGCTTGGCCAAGCACACATATGCTCACGACCACTTTATTAGGAACACAAGATTTCACACTGCTGCTGCATGATTAGCTGATTGTACGAATGGACATGAGTGTCCTAAAAGTGTCCTAAAAGAGTGGACCATGAGTGTATGTTAATATGGAAACGGATCGCTGTGATCGGATCAAACGATTGTTTTATCCGAGAGGGAATAATTATTACAGGCCTAACTCATAAGAATTATTTACCAGGCTTTAGGGCTGTGCTGTCATTTGTGTGCTTAATTATTATCAAAATATTGGCTTTTGCAATACTGATATAATACAGTAACGCTGTACCATCACACAGTGTTTTTAATAAGAATTCAGATCACAACAGGAGCTCCAACTAGTTTCCTGTGAGCCTTAAATAAATTATGGCAACGTTATAAAAAATAATAATAGGATAATTAGAAGTCGGTCTGTGACCCGTCACAGGTTCACCAAGTTGTTGTAAAAACAGCTTTATTGTTTCGATTTTATTAATTCTATGAATTGTGCGCACCTTTCTTTTTTTTTTCCTTCACCCTTTTCTATTTAAAATAATACTTGCCAGCTTCAATACTCATCAAACCCAAACACGACAACACAACAGCAACAATTCCACTTCTTACACAGTTTAGCGGGGATATTATACGCAGACTTCAGAAGTGTTTATACAGTATTCATCCTGCAGCCTGACATTTCTATTATTATTATTTTATTTTATTTTTTTTAATGATTAACAAAACTTTACATTTATCCGTAACAATTAAATTCTGCCAGGAACCGGAACTGGATTTTAGGCTTTTTATATATTTGAATGAAATCAAGCTTTTGAATTTGAATTCTACAATTTGAATTTGTTTTCTACAAAAACACAACTTCACCAAATTTCGTTTGGAAATTATGTACAAGCATGGACATGTAAAACGAAAAAAAGGATTTCAATTTTGTTACCTGATTATAATAATAATAATAATAATAATAATAATAATAATAATAATTAATAGAATAGAACAGAATAATCTATTTTGTAGAAATAACTGTCGGCCCAATGATGAGTAGGAATTTGGATGTCAGTCTGCATCTTCAACATCCTGAAATTTAATTAAACTGAAATTTCGCTTCATTCATAAAAAAATAATAATAATCCAGATTTCCAAAACCCTAGTGGCACGAATATCATTCATGCCTTGGCTGCACTCTCACTGTTTTGAGATTTATCCAGAATGAGATCTCGTAGTAGACAGCTGTCCTTATGTGCTCTCTCCCTCGTGAGTAACAACGCTGCCCAAAAATGCTGCCTTTACTGTAAGTGCCTCGACATCCTGCTCTGAAATATAGCACTGTGCTAATGACGGTTTACCGTTGCTCATGTTGAATATTATGCTATATCACACTCACACACACGCGCACACACACACACTCATTTGCATACGTCTCCCTTCCTGTTTGCTTCTTTTAAATTTGCACTTACAACTATAATGCAGCTAAGAGGTAATAGAAGTCTGTTTCTATTGCTAAATTAATTTCTGTAAATATCTGCCTCGGAGCACATCCCGTTCTTCACTGAGGTCACACACACACACACACACACACACACACACACACACACATGCTGATGTGGTTTAGGACATAGTGTGACTTCCTGTTGTTTATGACAAAAAAAAAAAAAAAAACATGAACAAAACTTCACAGTGTAACTGAACACTGGAACATTTTGGGGGCGGCCATCTTGCATAACTAAAATCACTTTTTTTTCCCTCCTCGGCGCAATTTGTTGTCATTCTGTCTTCTCCTTGGAAAGCTGGAAGCTGGACGTGACGTGGATGATAATAATAATAATAATAATAATAGAGCTCTGCTTTGAACCTAAACCTCTAAAGTACTTGAATAAACACTCATCTCACTTCAAGAACGAGATCGTGTAGCTTAATGTTGCTTTAAAGCACGTAAAACGGATATCGGGACATTTTTTTTTCGATTTCTTGAAATATTTGGTTTGTTACCGGGGCATTAACTTAAAAAAAGTTTCGGAGGAATAAACACTGTGAGGGATACACGAAATAAAAATAAAAGTGTCGAGTCTTTAAAATGACAGGAGAATTTTAAAAAATATATTTTTTTTATTCCTTTATTCCTCTATTTATGTATATACTTAACCTAACTTTTGTTCTTTGTTCTTTTAGTTATTGTTAGATCTTTTTTTTTTTAACTTGCACACTTTATTGTATTTCGGTTTGATTTGCAGTCGCTGGGTCGCTCAGGGTACATTCACTACATGTTCACGTACGTGACGAATAAAGAATCTTAAATCTTGAAAAAAAAAAAACAACAAACCATCTGCCGTCAAACATAATCGTGACTTTTTACTAATTACTGTCTGTAATGTATGCCATTTATTAGCGTCTATTCGGCGCTGCTGATTTCTCCATTCTGATTGTTACAGCAGCTCCTGGCTTTGCAGGCTGCATTTTTTTATTTTTATTTTTCGTCTGAAAAAAATGTATTTCAGGAAAGAGAAATAAAAGAGGATGATGAGAGAATGACTGTTTACAGCTGTTTTGACGCAAGCGGATAAAGGAAGTAACGGCTTTTCGTAACATTATCAGTCTAGTCATTCTTCAAAAACAAACAAACAAACAAACAAACAAACAAAAAAAAACATTGAAAATAATTAAAAGCCATTATCTCTGGCATATGTCATGTCAGTAAAATCGCTCTTGACATGAAAAGAAAAAATAATGTTTATAATTTTACTAATTCCCTCATTTTATTTAAATAAATAGTATATACACACACACACACACACACACACACACACATATATATGTATATATATATATAATTTGTAGATTTGTTTGTTTGTTTGTTTTGTTTATATGCTTTTCGTGTCCTGAGCTGGGCTCCATACTTCAGGATGTGCTACTATTAGAAATAATCAACGGTGGGTTGGTAGGAATAACTGTGCTATCACACCATCCCATTGTTGATGATTTTTCCTTTAATAACACACCCCTAAGGGCGTGAACTCACACCCTAACCCTCACTGCCACTACAGACGCAGTCATATTTCCATGTATTCAGATATTAAATCTTCAAGTATTTACCCTGAAAAGCTACTTTTAGAAGGAGCTGTGGTCAAATGTTTGTGTGTGTGTGTGAATGCGTGCGTTCATGCGTGTGTGTGTGTGTGTGTGTGTGTGTGTGCTATTAGCTGGCTTCAATCAGAAACTCGTTTACCCAGCTGGCCAAAGAGAGTTGACATTTTAGAAATGCGTAAACTGACACACTCTTCCACACACACACACGCACACACACGTACGCACACAATCTTGATTAATCTTGATTCTCAACTGACAACCACAGCATGAGGAGCACCACCCAGGATTAGTGTCCTTAATCCACTGATACCTCACAGCTTCGGCTGAAACCTACACTCCTTCGCTCTCTAACCATCACTCGCCTCTTTCTTTTCTCCGCCCCCCCACCACACAGAACTCTGACCAGTTATTAGCGGCATTCAGTCACACAATACATAATAGCTACTAGGGGTGTGCCTTAGAACGGTCCCGAATTACCACGCCGGCTCTACAACATCGCTGACATTCTCGTCATGCACAAAATAGGAATAACTACTTACAGATCTGCGTGAAAACCGTGATCACTTTTATTGGAGGACAAACCAGATTTATTAAAATGCATTATTTTTCGATGAAGGATGCCAACTAATCCTGCGCCTGAATCCCATTAAACCGAGTGTTTATTTTTCAAACGCTAAATATAAACACAATTAAACTTTACCTGAATGAACAAACAAATCGTTTGATACGATTTGACGTACCACGAGGATCGTTTATTTAATCAAGGAAACCAAATTTTAGTGCAATTAAATTGCACATAACTTTCTTCGACTCCCAGGACTACTGACAAATTCCACAAATACACGAAAACACTCTACTGATGCGTCTTTATACATTCACAGGCCACTTTAATAGGAATAGCTGCACACCTGCTCATTCACACGGTTCTCCAATCAGCCCATCACGTGGCAGCAGAGCGATGAATGAAATCCTGCATATACAGGTCAAGAGCTTCAGTTAACGTTCACATCGAACATCAGAATGGTGGTGGGGGGGGGGCCCTCTGATCTCAGTCACTTTGACTGTGCCATGGTTGTGAAACTGCTGATCTCCTGGCATTTTCACACACAACAGTCTTTAGAGTTTAAACAGAATGGTGAGAAAAAAAAAAAAAAAAACCAAAGCATCCAGTGTGCGGCAATTCTGCAGGCGGAAATGCCTCGCTGATGAGAGAGGTCAGAGGAGAATGGCCAAACTGGGTCTGAGCTGACAGGACAGCAACAGTAACGCAAATAACCTCTCTGTACAACTGTGGTGAGCAAAAAATGCATCTCGGAACGCACAACATGCTGAACCTCGAGGCTGCAGAAGACCACGAGACAGGAATCAGTGGGTACAGGATCACCAAAAACTGAACAGGTGAAGATTGGAAAAAAAGATCACAGATACCAAATAGATACCAAAATTACGCTTTATGCACTTCATACAGTCATAGATTCATACAGTATGTTGACATTTTTTCTTTTTTTTTTGCTAGTAACTCTTGATCACAGGAACTTGCACCTATTGTGTTCATCACTCACGTCATGCTCACGCTCACTCTGTGTCGATGCGGTCCCAGCGCTGCTCTCAGCGACACCGTGTGAGCGCATGCGTCGGCTTTACTTTTAAGCGAATGCGTTATTCGGGTTTTTTTAGACACGCTTTAAGGCTAGATTTCCGA
>JAOVYU010000033.1:10235072-10245873 GCA_025674565.1 Synodontis membranacea
GAGAGAGAGAGAGAGAGAGAGAGAGAGAGAAAACCCACCCCAGACAAAATAAAAAACACATATTACTTGCAGCCAATTTGTGTCTACTTGTTAGCTAGTGACCTTATCTACTAGCTAACAATGATGTTAGCTAAGAGTTAGCTAATTAACTCAATATACAGTAGTACGCATCCTAATGCTAGCCAGCTTGCTAGTGACCTTATCTATTTCTTTACAAAGTATACCGTCTAGCATGAAGCTAGCTAGAGGCTTTAGTTACTTGTTTACACAGTATTATAGTAAGCATTACGTTAACTCACTTGCTAGCGACTTTGTTTACACAATATAGGGCCTTAGAGCAACTTTATCTCCCTGTTTATTATTAATAGTGACTAAGTGTTAGTTTATACAGTATAATACTTTATATAATGTTAGTTAGCAACTTTAGTTATGTCATAGTGTAAGCATTAGCCTAGCGTTGTTTAATTACATTCTAGCAAACCTCAGCTAATTGTTTACATGGCACAACAGCAGCCAAATATATAAACATGATCACTGGGGGGGGAGGGGGGGGGGACACATCATAATTAGCCTAATGTTAGCTAGCTTTGGTTTTTAAAAACATGATATAATTCTTATACTTAGGCTAGATAATAAAGTTGCTTGTGAGCTACTTGTTTACACAGCACAGTAGTTAGCCTAATGTTAGCTAGCTTACTTGTCACTTTAGCAGAGTACTCTCGACATTTAGCAACATGAGCTACTTTTTTTTTTTTTTTTTGTTTTTTTTTTACAAGGTGTAACAGTTACCCCTGTTATCTAGTTTCAACTTTAGTTACTAGTTTACACACCATAACAGCCAAATATCAGCTAGTTCAGTTTACATTTTTTATACTAAGGGTAGATTTAAGAAAGGGGGAAAAAAAAAAGAAAAAAAAAAAAAGCCAAATAGCGATGACTAGAAAGGATATATTACGTAAAGGAGTTAACAGTTTATCTGTTACGCAATGCGCTAACGTTAGTAAACGAGGACAGGACATGATTCCATTTTGACTGTAGTTAAATGTTTGTATTGTACGTATTATTAAGTTTCTTGTTTTGCTAGTTATTTGTTAGCAAACCGAACAATACTGTGACACATTTTGTGCACTATGAAAATGTCTTCAAACAATTTTACGTTTCGATTTTTTTTACCCCACCACTCTTTCACGTACCGGCGTCATTTTAATTTCCCTTCATAAAAGATAAAATAAGATTAAAATAAATCTAAATCTAATCTAAATCTAAAAATCATTTTTGCTTTGAGACACACAGCCAAGCCTGAGGTGTGAATTTTAAGCTTCCCTTGCTTATAAATATGCAAGTACGTTTACTGCACAAGGTGAGAAAACCACAGGTCCCCTTCCCCCCTCCAACCCTCTGCCATCGCTATTAGCTGTGTACCGGCTCATATGCAGTTGAAGTCAACATACAAACCGCATACACGAGAAAATTAACACCACTCTATCTGTTTAATGGCACTGATAGGAGGCTGTGTGGCTTGCTATAGGGGTGGTGTTTAAAAGAGCAGTTCGAGTTCAATGCCGGCCAAATATGAAATACAGTATGAAAGCACAGGCTCGATAGTCAGTCTGGTGACGCAAATTTTGAATTGCGAAATAGGTCGAAATGAGGAACACGAGAATATTTTGTGGTCAGGGAAAGATGGCCGACCAACAGAAATCAAGACATATGAACCATGGCCTGGTTTTAATGTTGCCTTACGTCCTGTGACCATGGATCAAGTGAATCAAACTCACTGCAGTGACAACATACTGTATGGGAAGAAACACTCAAGAAAGGTGAATTTTGGTTAAAAGAGAAATCACATGGTGAGTGAGCAACACAAAGGGGAAGATTTTCATTCCATCAAAGCAGCGTTGAATAAGACGACGTTAACCAAGGCAAAAATATGATTATACCAAGGCATGATAATGATTACACTACGTAAAAGAAATGGGTTAATTTGAAGACGTCTTGTCTTTTTCGTCGACATGACATTTTAGATTCTGTAATACATACAGCCAGACTGTCGCTTCCTCGTCCGACATCAGTGCTCTTGTGCCTGAAAATCTAAAGCCTTCCCAGAAGAGAAGCGGTTATTATATCCGCAAAGGGATCTCAATCTGGAATGGGATGCATCAGGCACATACGGCTGTGATGGTCAAACTTCTCGTCATATATCGATATATGCGTCATATATATATATGACACAAGACGATGCCTAAAAAAATTACTGTACATTATTAAAACCAATCAAGTAAAGATGCCAACGTGAGAACTTACCTTCCTGAACTTAATTATTCTCCTGCTATTGTTCCAAAGTTATTTGCCAACAATTTTTTTTTTATTTATTAACAAACAAGACATCATACTATGCAGCTTTACATGTTCATATCTTGGATTCTTCTTGCTCTGAAGTGTAACCAAGAAACCGGAACTGATCGTGGAGGAAAACCTGAAGTTACAGCTTTACTTCTGTTGTGCTTGTGCGCTGACACTGGAGACTCCTTCCATATTATACATAATAAATAAAGGTCTCTTTACAGAAAGGAGAAGATTCCGTATCAGAACAAATTCATTAATATAAAAATGATTTGCGTTGCAGTCATCGGCAAGAATTTTTTTTTTGTCTACCTTGTCCTACAAAAACAAACAAACAAACAAACAAAAAAAAAAACGGATGAATCAAATCCTTACGTGCATTACGGCTACCTGGAAAAATCAGAGCTGCAAAATCAGCTGCTCGGGCAAAACACAAACGTTACCTTTAGATTCGATTTTATATTAATGTCGAATTGACTGAGGACTTTGCTTCACTTCTCCAATCGCACCCCCAGCAGCCTCCCTCGTGACACATGAATGGAGGAGGTGCAGGAAAATTCGGTAAAAATAAGAAAGGAAGTGGTGTGGGTTTGCGCTGTGTGCTTCGGAGTTGTGTGTTTTACAAAGGTTAGCTGAGATAGTCGGCGAGCAATTATTTCACAAAGGAGGGTAAAGATGTCCTTATAAATATAGAGAGTGTGAAAAGTGAGGGGTGGGTCTTTGTTTGAGATGCACGAGGAACTCTGCGTTGCCTGATCAGAGAAATAAGCTGCTTCTGAACTGTTTGGTGAGTATTTGATTTTAAAGAGAGAGAGAGAAAAAAAAAAAAGAAATACAAAACGTAGTGGTAGCACTAAAATATTTATCATTATAATTAGTATTTCCACTAATACATATAATAGAATTGAATTATTAAAATAAAAAGGACCAAAAACATGCATAGTTTTGAGCAGTTGTAATAAAAAAAAAAAAAAAAAGCCAACCAAGAACAAAAAATAATGAGAAAACATAAGGAATCAGAAAAAAAAAAAAACATGAACAAGAATTTTAAGGAAACTTTCAAAAGCTGACCTGATTATGGCCTTTCAGGGTTTTTTTGGACATCGTTAATAAATGTTTGTGGTTATGCAAATGTGTGAGCGACTTACGCAATGTCTATAAACCAAAAGAAGAACCAGAATAAACATTTTATCAGTGTTACTAGCAAACATGAGTAAAAAGGTCTTTTTTGCCATATGTAAAAAAAAACCTTTCGAAGGGGAAACACCATACGCACTCTTTGGCGTCACTGGAGTCATTTGAGCGGTTTTATGAGATAAGTTTGTGATGATGTACAGATTAATAGCACTTTGGGTTCAGTTCCATACCGGGACAACAGTTTTTCAGCAAGTAAGGTAATATAAATTCCTATAAAACCTGCTGCTTTGCATCTTTTACAGCTTTTATGAAAACTTTTAAGTACTCAGTCTTTACTTGTTTGTCTTTTCATGAACTTTTATTTTCTACTATTTCTGTTTGTTTAGGTGGTTTTGTTAATGTAGATGTAATTTCTCCGGTGCTGATGGGTACTATTACACACAGGAAATGCAGGAGTACCATACGCTCAAAATCAATGTCTATGAAAGCGTGTTATTTTCCTTGAAGCTCTAACCCTAGTCTTGCTAACTTGTACTACTTGATAACTTTTTTCTAATATAGCTATTTTAATACTGTTACTCAGGTATGGATAATGTATTTTTCGGTACTCAATTTCCTCTGACAGCTATAGACATCTATAGACAGAAACCAAATCAAGAAGCTTGGTGGAGTCGCATTTGTAGCGGATTAAGCACACTCCACCAAAAAAATGTAAATACTGTTGATGTGTTTTTGTTCCAAAAGTATAGGAAGGCTCATCCTACTCTTTCAGAATAAAACACAGGGTCCTTTGCACGGTTAACAGGTCTAGCTTTCTCAAACGGCATTCTGGAGTGTACATCAGTATAATTTACATTTTAAAAGTTTTACACTGAAATTAGTACCACTTAAGAGGTTCCTCAGTAAGGTTCCTCTCTATATAAAATTTAAAAAAAAAAAAAAAAAAAAAAAAACTCTTCCCTATTACAGACTTATCATTTGTGGTAAACTTTGAGGAACCCTGTTTTTCTACAATCTGATGGTTTTGTGGGCGTCCAGGTGTTTTTTTTTTGGTTTTGTTTTTTATAAAAATAGACCAAAAGGAAAGGTGTTGACTTTATTTTGTTTCTATAATAGAACTTACAATGCAAATTTCCATTTCTGCTTTCAGTCCCTTTATTTATCAGTCTGTGACGATGTCTGCAACAGTGAACTCCAACTGCACCATCCTGTACTCCCACTCTCAAGTGGCACGTGTGCTGATGCCGCTGGCCTACTCAATCATCTGTCCATTGGGGCTGCTGGGCAACGCGCTGGCACTGCACGTCATCTACACCAAGCTGACCAAGCTCAACCCCAGCACGCTGTACTCAGCCAACCTGGCGGTGTCAGACTTGCTCTTCTGCCTGTCGCTGCCACTGCGGGCCGTCTACTACGCCCTGGGCTTCCACTGGCCGATGGGAGAGGTACTATGCAAGATCACGGCACTGCTGTTCTACGTTAATTGCTACGCAGGGGTCAATTTTATGACCTGTCTTGCCGTGGATCGCTTTGTGGCCGTAGCACTGCGGCCGAGGCTGGTGTGGCTCCGGAAAATGCGGAACGTGAAGTTCATCTGTTTGTTAATGTGGGCGCTGGTGTTGGCACAGACGCTGCCGTTACTGACCATGCACATGACTAATGTGGAGCAGAGTGGTATCATCACTTGCATGGAGTACCCTAATTTCGAGCAGAGTGTCCAAGGCTTGCCTTACGTTCTGATTGGCGCTGTGGTTCTGGGTTACGGGATCCCGCTGGGGACAATCCTCTTCTGTTACTCGGCGCTCTCAAACAGACTGCGGGTAACTGCCAAGTCCAACCGTCTGACTGAGCGATCCGGAAGGACGCATAAAGCACGGACGGTGATCGCTGGCGTGGTGCTGGTGTTTGTCGTATGCTTCAGCCCATATCACCTGGACCTGCTGCAGTACATGATCCGGAAGCTTGTGTACGAGCCGAACTGCGATGAGTTGCACTCCTTCCAAATCTCCCTGCATATCACCGTGTGCTTAATGAACTTCAACGCATGCCTTGACCCGTTTGTTTATTTCTTTGCGTGCAATGGCTACAAGAAGAAAGTGCTAAACCTGCTGAAGCGCAAAGTCAGCCCTTCACTCTCCAGCGTAGCACCCAGTTCCCCTGACAGCTCAGGAGCTCCTGACCATCAAACACATTTATCCCGCCACAAGACACACCTGACCCTGAAGACTATCGAGAACAGCTCCTGAACCTCCACACACCTCACGGCAGGATATACTGGATTCTCCGGACTTACGCCTGTAACCATTGTGAACAATTTGCACCGTACAAGAGATTGCTGAATACAAAGCTGGATGAGTTTACGTGAAGGACGTTCATCACACCAAAACAAGTTCTCATACATAGATTTCATCTCTTAGAGGAAAACTTTAACCTTTGTTATAACCACTTCTTGTAGTACACGTGTCTGTTCAAGGTGTCTTAGTTTGTTACTTTTCCAATTTGTGATCTTTCCCACAGGGGCAACCCTTACCAACATAAAAGAGGTGTTCCTTTGAGAAAAGGAAAAAGGTAGAACCTGTGTAAGAAGGCAGAACCTTTCAAAGAACCCTTAACGGAAAATATAAATGATGCTTTGGAACGTCATCGATATTTTGAAAGATAAAAAAATCAGAATCTTTTTTTTTTTTTTTTTTTTGGAAAATCAGAGTCAGTCAAAACTCAGGTTAAGGTTAGTATGGGTTTGACGTGATGCAAAAGACCACTTACTGAAGTGTCTTCACATTAGCAACCCCTGGGGGTCTACCGGAGGTACACAATCTTTCTGGAGATTTCGAGGGAATGTGAATTAATTTGACGTGACTATTTGGAGTGGGACTAAAATCACACAGATACTACGGCGATCGTTAGGTTCCCCTACTTCCTGATGTTCAGAAACGATCCTGTCCAAATAGGTCTTAGGATGATGGATTATTTCCGTGGTTTAGGTGCAAGAAGAAAACAAGGAGTGTGAACAGAGCTGATCAATATGGACAGAATACTGAAATTGTAGCACAGAATGTCAAAGCAGATATTTCCATTAAATTAATTTAAGACTACAGGAATTGTGGGACATATGAGTATACACATAGCAGAAGTGGATATTATGTACAGCATGTAATGTGGATACGATGTGTGTATGTATAAAGCATAAATGTGTCCTTGCAGTAAATGACAATGATTAAGTAAAAAAATATTTTCAAGTTTATATTTTTTCCCCGCTTTTTCTCATCGTAAACTGTGGGCAGATGGGGGCCTAATGGTTATTGAAGCGGCCCTCTAACCGAAAGATTGCAGGTTCGAATCCCAGGGCCAGCAGGTACCTCTGAGGTACCCTGAGCAAGGCATTGCTCCCCGGGCACTGAAAAAAATAGCTGCCCCCTGCTGTGTGTCACTTCACATATGGGTCAAATGCAGAGAACACATTTCGTCGTTGCTGTCGTGTGTCAATAACGACAATTACTCACTTTCACATTACTCATTTCCAAATCTTTTCACGATTTTATCTCTGCGTCCGAGTCACTGAATTTCCCCGTTTCCAGCTTCTCTCTTTCAGCAACGAGCATTGACTGACCGGTGGCTCAGGTCTCAGGAGGGCATTTCATTTACCTCTTGCTAATTTTCTGATCGACGATTTGTTATTAAGACCGATAAAAGCTTGATGTTTTGCGGCTTCGGGGTTGAGCCCATTTGTTTTGCCCGTTAGTGTGTAGATCTATGGAAGCCTGTTTCCGCCACTTAAAAAAAAAAAAAAAAAAAAAAAAAAAAAAAAAAGGTAACTCGAAATGTCGAGTTATTTTCTCAAAATTTCGAGAAACTAACTAAAAAGTAGAAATGTAGAAATGAAATCATTCACGTAGGTTCCTAATTGGCAGATCTAACTCGAAATTTCGAGAAACTAACTTGAAATATCGAGAGACAAAATTCGAGTTATGGATACCTTTTTTTGTGTGGCGGAAACAGGCTTCCATAGTAGATCATCCAATTTAGCACCTAGGAGAAAAGAAAATGGTATAACTGCTACTAAACAATTTGTTTACACAAGTGATGTACTTTGTCCTTTCCTTTTCATAACAAGGAAGAACAAAATCCAAAATCAAGCGAGACTGGAGGACCCCAGCTCCGGGAAAAACACCGTACGACGCAGCACTGCCCTTTTTTTTTTTTTTTTTTTTCAGTTTTAGATCCCACAAAAATCAGGGTCCCACAGGTTCTCGGTCCTGATGCACTGCTCTAAATCAACCAAGACATGAACAGAGAGCTCAACCAAAACCATCAGACTCAAGGGAAAAGTTCAACTCAGGGGGCGTCGATGCTAAAGCTCAGATAAAACGCGTACACAGGAACCTTTGACGAAAGAGAAAAACAAGCCACCGTTTTATCAGAGGAAACAATCGTTCTTAGAAGCATGCGTTTCCCTTAGAACAATGTAAAGAGCAGCGCCGCTCTCTCTCAGAGCACACAGTGCGCCCAGGTGGTCGAGACGCATAACTGCATGATGTTTCTGCCTGCTCCTAAGCGATACGGAGGGTAAATATTTAATAACAGTGCATTCTGTTACATGTGTAGTCGTAGTCAACATCCTGCACAAAAAAAAAAGGAAAAAGCTCAATCGCTGTGATTAATCAAGCGGATTGTTGACTTACAGTCCGGCTGGCAGCACGTCCACCTGCAGCTCAAACAGGAAGTGAACAGTCTTGGCCAACAGGAAGTCCAGAAATCCAGACAGAACCCAAGTTCCAAACAGGAAGGACTAACATCAACAGAGGAGAACACAAGCATGCACATCACTCACAAGTAAACCCTGAGGTGAAATGGAACATTTTAGACACGTCGTGTATTAAACTACAACAGGAAAAGGCAGTATTTATTAATATGCTGATTAGAAATGACTCTAATCCTGCCGCCATCCTGTCGGAGTTCCCCCGGTACACTGAGACACACTGGAACACGGGCTAATATAGCTAAAGACCCTCTTGTTTTTGTGGTGTTTTTAAGTCCAATTCCTTCTATGTGTACACAAACTTGGCCAATAAAGCTGATTCTGATTCAATAACACTTTATGGTCACATGACCAGTCTAGCTCAGGTTCAGAGAGAGAGAGAGAGAGAGAGAGAGAGAAATTAATTATGGAAAAATGCAGTGATTTCAAAGAGCTGAAAGAGGTGGGGGACGGAAAAGAAAGAAAGAAAGAAAAGAAAAGAAAAAGAAATGGACGGATAAAGACCAAAAAAAAAAATGTTCAAAATCAAAATAAAACAGACAGAAAGTAAAAATGAAAGAAGCAAATCATTGGAGATTCTAACAGAGATCATCTTTTTTTTTTTAAAAAAAAAGCAAAAAAAAAAAAGCAATGACCGACATCGAGAGAGAGAGAGAGTGAGAGAGAGAGAGTGAGAGAGAGAGAGAGAGAGAGAAAGAAAAAGAGAAAGAGGAGGTTGTTCCATATGACAGCATATGACAGTGCTCACTTCATGTTAGCGGTTAGACGATATAAGTATGCGAGTGCATGTGAGTGTATGTAAGTGTGTGTATGCGAGTTCATATGTCCATACATGTGAGCGTATGTGCGTTTATGTGAATGTGTGTAAGGGTATGTAAGCATGCGTGAGCATATGTGAGTGTATGTGAGTGTATGGGCATGTACGTGAGTGTATGTGAGGGAATGTGAGTGTATGCGAGTATATGTGAGTATATGGGAGTTAAATTCTGTTAAACTCAACTGTAATTCACTTTGTGCTCAACTGATTTATAAACAGCGCGCTTTGCTATGAACATCACACGTTACACACGTGCACATGCACTGCTGATCACAGGAGTCTAAATCTGAAAGCAGAGAGATGCAGACTGATGTGAATGTAACGCTTGAAACGGACGTGCTCGTGATCCAATGTGTCGGGCTCACGTGAGAGTTTTGCCGCAACAGTGCAGAAGGACTTACAGCAAATTTGCGACTGCCGAACCGCCTCTCGAATATGCGGAAGTTGTAGATGAGCAGACTGCTGCAAAACGTGTCCTTTACATCCAGACAGATCAGCCTCCCACACAGCAGCCTCCACAACTACAGTAAACAAAAAATACACACACACACACACACATATATATATATATATAGAGAGAGAGAGAGAGAGAGAGAGAGACGTAGCATTTCAGCATGACTGTCTACACTTTTATACTCAGGAGTGTATCTTGCACTAACAAGGACAGATGACTAAAGGACGAGTGCTGCTGACCTGTGTGTGGTGTGTGATAGCCTGCAGGCTGTAGACGAACAGCTTCTGGTGCTGAGGCAGAGCTACGAGCAGCAGCACGGTGAAGGCAGGGGGAAGCAGCAGCAGGCTCTTCGATACGGGAGCTTTATCTGTCGGACACACAAAGGCGTCAAAGAATGTCCTGACAAAATGCTCAGAAAGGTTAAAGAGGTGTCATCTAAATAAATACGCAGGCTGTTGTGATTTTCCTCCCGTATTAAACCTGAGACTGAAGCTGTACGAAACTCATTACGAAACTGTGCTAAACTATATATACATTATGTGAAAGAAAGAAAAAGAGAGAAAGGATACAAACCAAAGTATTAACAAACAAACAAACAAACAAACAAAAAGCAAAATGCAAACGTGATGAACGAAACGTAAACAGAAGAAAAAAATAAACAAAATGAAAGAATCAGAGACAGAGGATTACAAAGCAAGAGGCGAGAGCGGTGAAAGGAGAAAGGAGATAGGGACGGAAAGAGAAAATAAAAGAGAAATTAAGATGAGAGAGAGAGTAAAGAAAGGCAGTGAACGAGGGAGGAGATGTCAGGTCCTGCACTGTGCACCTGCCACTGATACAGAATGATGCTGCAGAATGGATGCTGCATTAGGAGGGGAAAAAAGGGAGAGAACGAAAGAAATGAAAGAGAAAGAGGACACAGCAAGGAAAAGCAGTGAGGGAGGGAGGGAGAGAAGAGAGGATTTAACGTATAGAATATCTTACATGGCATCTTATTCTCTTATTCATGCTGCTAACGTCAAACAATGAAAAGTGAAAGATGACAGACAGACAGATCATTTCAGTGAACTGAGAGAGAATAAGGGAGGGATGGATGGATAGATAGAAACTTTCGACATTCACAGTGAGACCTGAAATGAGAGAGAATAAAAGAGAGGCACAGACAGAGAGACATCTCAGTGAAATGAGAGAGAATGAGACAATAAGCGAGGGATAGATGGATACCACATCCCAGACCTGGAAAAGTGCAGACAGTCAGACAGACAGACAGACAGACAGATAGATAGATAGA
>JAOVYU010000033.1:10245973-10257785 GCA_025674565.1 Synodontis membranacea
AGATAGACAGACAAATAAACAGATAAACAGACAGATAGATAGACAGATAGAACATTTCAGTGAAATGAGAGAATAAAACAATAAAAGAGGGAGGGAGGGATGGATACCCAGACCCAGAGATGCGGAAAAATGGATGGACAGACAGACGGATAGAAACTTTTGACATTTCAGTGAGACCTGAAATGAGAGAGAATAAAAGAGAGGCACAGACAGAGAGCATTTCAGTGAAATAAGAGAGAATGAGACAATAAGGGAGGAATAGATGGATACCACATCCCACACCTGGAAAAGTGCAGACAGACAGGCAGACAGATAGGTAGGTAGACAGACAGACAGATCGAAAGATAGATAGACAGATAGATAGACAGATAGATAGAGATTCAGTGAAATGAGCGAGAATGAGACAATAAGGGAGGGAGGGATGGATGGATACCCAGACCCAGAGACACGGAAAAAATGGATGGACGGACAGACATAGATAGAAACTTTCGACATTCACAGTGAGACCTGAAATGAGAGAGAATAAAAGAGACTCACAGACAGACAGACAGACAGACAGAAACTTTTGACATTTCTGTGAAATGTGAAAGAAGGATAATGAAAGGACAGACAGGGACACAACCTGCTCAGTATATGACTTATCACACACAGAGAGAGAGAGAGAGAGAGAGAGAGAGAGAGAGAGAGAGAGAGTAAACAATGTGTCTGATCTGTCAGTTGAAGAACAGAATGAATGGGAGATCAGAGCACCACGTCCTAAATCACACCTCACTGCCCTACTAAACCCCACCGCTCTTATTTACACTCACAGGTTACTATAGTAACACACACACACTAGCAGTCTACTTAGACACCCTACACAGTGGGTTAGTCCGCGGTTTTAGACCGAGCCCATGTTTCACCCCCTTCTGCCTTCAAACCGTCCAGGACCTGAATCAGATTCTCTCTGTACTTACACAGCCCTCTGGACCCGGTAGTGGTGAACATGGTGCCGGCTTCATGCGCCAAATAAACAACACACTCAACCGACCACAGTGTCCACAAAGGCACTGGGCTTTATAGACTAAAAACTTGATCAAAGTTAAAGGGAAGAAATCGGCTGTAGGAGGTAGACAGGGAAATGGTATCCAGTACAGCAGCCGGCGAGGGACAAATCCCGTCAATGGGAAAAAAAAAAAAAAAAAAAACGCGTTTCATGACGTTCTGAGGGTCACAGCCGTTATGACGTCAGTGCCTCGCGCATGCGCAGTTACTGAGTTCAAGTAGAAAGGGAAAATGTGAGCAAATTTGAGAGAATAAATATAACAAATATCACCATATAAATATAAAAAAAAAAAAAGAGGAAATGTTTATACTACAGACAGAAATACAAATAAATAATAACAATAATAATAATAATAATAATAATAATAATAATAATAATTCACAGTGTATACACCATATGAATGTTTTTTTTGTTTAACTTTAAGTAATAAAGAAATGTCTTTTTGGTGTGATATAAGTTTTGTCTTTTTTTATCTTAATAAATAAAAAACATGTCTTTTTAATTTAGATCTTTATCTAATTTTTTTTTGCATATTTTTTGTGAAGTCCCTGCTATTTTATCTACTTTTATATTTAGTATATAGTATATAGTAGTATATATTATCCTATATACTGCTATATTTCGTCGTGTTCTATTATTATAAGCACTAATCACACTAATCACAGCTAAAAAGTTGTGAAAATTAAAAAAAAAAAAAGTCCTTAAAAAGTTAAAAAGTCCTTTTTCCAAAAGCTTGTAGGTTGTATTACGCGTATTTGGCCACACGGTGGCAGCAAAAGCAAACGTTAACGGTTATACTGACACGTATAGCACTATACTCCAAAGGGTAACATTTGGTTACTGTTTGCTATTTGTTTTTTTTGGGTTTTTTTGGAAACACATTCACAAGGTTCTGGAGATGTTCTTTTTTTTGGCTAGCAAGGCCATACTTGTTCACGAAACATTTTGGGAACTTTAGAGCACAACATTCTATGATGTCGGGGTCAGACTATACAAATTCATCCTGATATTGACACACTGTTGTATTGGGCCAACTAAATTTTTTGGGCCAAACAACAGCAATACACTGACAAAAAAATCTAACATGTCCATATATATATTTTTTGATTTCTTGCCTAGTTTGACGACTCCTACTACGTGATCCTTGTGGTTCCTTCTGCAGCCACGATTGACAATTTCTTGACCCTCCTTCCCAACAACACACAACGATGTGAAGGATTAGTTGGGGTCAAACTTGTAATGTTGCCAGTCTCCTGACCAATAATTTATGGCAGAAAGTTATGGAACTGTGATTGCCTGAGCTGACATATCGATCATCGTGAAAGACAAAAAAAAACATCCTGTAGTCTGAGCCTGGCATTAATTAAATGACAACTGACAAGGGATGTTTTCCAAAGGACGCGTTTAGGTATTATTTTTGGATGTTGAGAACATTCCTGTAACCTTCTCTAACATTAATGTCTAAAAGTTGACAAATTTTAATAACAATAATAATAATAAGAAGAAGAAGAATAACAACAACAACAATAATTGTTATTTTTTCTCATTATTATTATTATTATTATTATTAATAAATACATAATTTATTTATTTATTTTTTTTTGCCTGCTGAATTTTTATATTTTTATTTCATACTGAAATAAATTTGCTGAAATATTTCAGCAAATAGATAGAATTCCAGGCTTTTCCAAAAGAGAAAACATTTTCAGAATTGTATTTCCAAAAAAAACCCCCCCAAAAAACCAAATGCAACCTTTGCCTAATATTTATTGTCAGTTGTCATATAACCATAAGAGAACATTATGCTTTAAAGTTCCCAGAATGTTACAGAAACAGCACTGTTAAAATATAATGTTCCCAGAATGTTAACTAAAGGGGAACTTCAGGGAAACATTCTGTGTTTGTTTGTTTTTTTTTTGTTTTTCTATTTTTTAAGTTATTTATTAATAATATCCTGTAGTCCCTTATTGCATCTCTCAGACTCAGCGTTTGGCCAGTACTTATGAATTTCTATCTTTATACCATTTATATACTTGTAAAAAACGTCATACAATCACCAGAGTGTCCTTTAGCATTCTTAGCAGTAACTTTCTGCATCATGGTGCCAAAAATATACTTAAATATCCTGTCCAAAAGCTTTGCAAACTTTATTGCAACTTTCACAGTACTTAAACCAGAAAACACTTAGTTCAGAGACTGTAAGAGTTGAGTAGACAGGTTAAGGGCAGATGTATTGATAGATACATTTTTTTTTTTTTTTTTTTTTTTACATTTTTGGGCAGAGTTTCCCCTTTAATGGCTGAACCACGTACTATCATGGGGAATACTTAGCTGTACTGCTATGAGGTACCACACAATGCATATTACTTTGACATACTATTTAGTGAGGAAATATGCAGTTTGGGACCTAGCCAATAAAAATAAGATGGCCTCTTTTTGGAGTTGACTTTGAAAGGCACAGCGACCAGCTGCTTCAAAGAAAAAAGAAAAAAAGGGAAAAAGGCAGAGCGCCAAACATCAAGCTGCCTACAGCGAATGAAATAATATAGGTGTTTTGTTTGTTCCCCACCACTGGCTTTGAGATAAATGAGTGTGTTTGTGTAATGGCCATCTGGTGGGGATGTGAGACGTGTTGCGGGTTTGCAGAAGCTAATCGGCTAATTGGACACAATAGTCAGTGACTAATGGAGGCACGTGAAGGCAGCCAGCTGGAAGTGGTGAACACAAAGCAGGCTTTACTATAACTGCTGTTAAGCTGTGGTTAACTTACTCAATACTGGATTAGTGTAGTGTGTGAGAGATGTTCTGAGGGTGTGTGTGTGTGTGTGTGCGTGTGTGTGAAATGTGTGGATATGGAAATGTCTGACTGAAGTTTGAAAGACAAAGGTTGCATATGTATGTGAATGTGTGTGAGGGAAAGTTATATCAGTGTGTGTGTGTGTGTGTGTGTGAGGGAAAGGTATGTGTATTTGGCACATAACGTTACCAGACACAACCCGTTAATCGCACATCATGTGTAGTTTCTCTGCATACACTGACGTTCTTCACCACAAAAGCTTTAAATTGTTTACATCTTACTAGATTACTATTATTAAAGGAATACTCTAACTTCATCTCGATTGACTGCTTCTACAGCGTTGGTGTGAGGACTACAGACAAGAACTTCTACACATGCCCCTTACTCGCTTCAAGAGTCTCACTTATCATCAAAGGCTATAGGCAATTGATGAAGTATTCCTTTACACCTAAAGACATTAGACTTGTTTTATTGAGGGAACCGGTTTATTGTTTGTGATATTTGCAGAACAAATGCACTTCTTCTTCTTCTTGCCAATCTTTTAGCCACTCTCAGGCACTCTTTTTTTGATCATAGTGACATAAGGACATACAGAAATGTTGTTTTTCCTCTTCATTCCATTTCTTGTCCTTTCCATTTCTCCATTTCTTCTCTCTGTCCTTCCTCTGACTTTTCCATCTTTTTGACTGTTTCCCTCTAATCCTTGTCCTTGCCATCTTTCCATTCCATTTCTTCATCTGTTTTCCTCCCATCTATCCATCTTATCACTCCATTAAAGCTCTCCATCCCTCCTCCATTCTTTCATTCTCTCCATCCCTCCTCTGTCCTTTAATTCTCCCCATTCCATCTCTTCATCCGTCTCCATAAATTGTCACTCCACTCTTCCTTTTATGTCCATTCCATTTTAATCCAAACTCTTTCCTTTACAATCCTTTTTTTTATTACATATCTCTCCATTCAATCTCTATATTGCTAATTTCTTAGTTCCTTCTCAATGTCGTCTCTTCCAATTCCATCTCCCAATTTCATTCCTTCATTTCCAAGACATCCAATCTCTCCATCCTTCTGCATCTTAGCATCCCTCCATTTAACCTCTCTATCCTTCTCCATCTTGTCTCTCTCCAGTTCTCTTCACCATCCAGCTGCCAGCTCATCTCTTTCGACCTCACCTTTCTTATTCCCATCCTATGTCCATCCCATATTTACCCATTTTTACTGCCATTCCATCTCTTTCCATCTCTATATCAAATCCCCCATCCCTCTCCTTTCCTATCCTTTCCTTTCATTTCATTTCCTTTCCTTTCTTTTCCTTTCCTGTTTTTCCACATCTTCATTTAATCTCTCTCTCTCTTTTCAATTCCCTCCCCATCTACATCTTAGCACTTTGCATCCTATCTCTCCATTGTATCCATCCATTTCCTCCCATCTGCCCATCCCAACTTTCCATCCCTCTGCATTTTAACACTCTCTCCATTCCCTTCCATTTTTTTTCTTCATTCCTCCTCACCTCAAATTACTACTTCAACTGTCCATCTCACCTGTCCATCCCTCTCCACCTCATTTGTCCATCCCAACTGTTTATTTCTGTCCTTCCCTCTTCATCTGATGTCTCTCTGTCCCTCTTCTCCATTCCACATCTCTATCCTTCCATATCTTTCCATCCCGTTCCATATGCTGCCGCTGTGTAATCATATTCTTAATCATATCATCAGCCCAATAAAAGCGGTTTGCAATGACAGGCCGCTGGGATCAGATTATTTCTGACGGGACGTGACTCACGTCTGCGTAAGTTAATGAGATGATCGGAAACCGAATACAGATGCTCTGATGAAAGCCACAGCGGCACCATTAGTTTTTACGACAAAGCCCTGAAGGAGCAGGAAGGGACCCTATGGAGTGTTTTCACCCAGGTTTAAGACCAGTATTGCTTTTCAGCTATAAGGTTATGATGTATACAAACTGATCCCAGATCTGTGTAGCATACTGAAATGTGGGGTTGTTCTCCATATGTTGGTACAGTGGCCCCATTTTTTTCTGTCCATATTGTTTCTATTAAACACAAAACATATCCAAACATCCGCCTGGCAAGGTAGTAATGAGGAACTGTACCAGACGGCCTTCTTCTTTTCCTTCTCCTGCTTCCTGCTTAGCAAATTATTAGTCATATAAATAAGACACATGGCGCTCAAATTGTATCTGAAAGCGTCTTAGAAAACTGAATGTGCTTTAGGAAAGTGCCATAAAATGTACCTTCCCAGCCGGAAAGTTTTTTTTTTGAAAGTATAATGAACATTAGAATCAATTTTATTGGGGAATTAAGCTACTCAGAATAATGCTGACATTTGAATAATTACGCAATTAAGAAGAGTAAAGCAGAAGCTTAACTATAAAATGCAAAGTTATACCTTGGTGTGGTTTGGCCTAGATGCTAAAACTCTAAAACAAGACTAAGTAAGAAATAAAGGTTTTTACCTGTTAAACAACACTGCTGAGCTGACATGGTGGTTATTTTTTAATATCATCACAAATTGATATATTAAAGATACACCAAGATCTATTTCATGGCCACAAAATACTGACCTTGTGGCAACTTTTGTATTTTAAAATGAATCAGACAGAAAATCTATTTAATTAGACCCTTGTGGCAATCTGAACCTATGCATAGAGAAGACTGATAATATAATATAACATAGATGATAGATAATATAATGATAATATATTACTTTAATCTTGGAATGAAGCATAAGAACTTACTGGAGTCTATGGTATTGTGATATGCATATATTAGCCTGCCTCACTTTCTCAATTAGAAGAATTCTCAAATAGACTTCACTCATTCCTGCCAAATGATTAACCGCTGGTCACGTATTAAGTATGTAAGTATGTAAGTATGTTACAAAACATAAGTCATGGGCTCAAGTTACACAATTTGCGGCCACAGCATAATAATTCATGACCAAGAGTTACTTAGTTTGCGAAATCCCAAGCACAGAAATCTGCTTCCAAAATGTTGCTTTTCTTCCACTTAATTTTATTTATAACCACTGCCATGTTGAAGTGATGTCTCAGAATTGTAACTCAAACAAGATCTACAACTTTATAACAGGTGAAAAAAAGGACAGAGAAACTGTGCTTAAGTAAAATTACGTATCCTGGATTAAAATTTTACTTACTAAACGTAGACGTATTGAAGTGAAAATATACGTAAGTGCAAGTCAAAAAGTATCTTCAGTACATTTTAAACTTACCCAAGTAATCAACAGTAAAAGTGAACATTTGTAAGTGGTGAAAAGACTTGATGATCGTCATGTCTGATCGTGCTAGCTAGCTTAGCTAGTTTGCTAAGCTCTCAATCCCAAAGGAACATTTTATGCTAAACTCACACAAACATGGAACCTCGGTGAACAGTAAGACACAATCATTCAACATTTAACACAATCATTTGATCATTTAACAAAGTAATGTGCAAATCCAAACAAGCCAGCTAAAATATCTAGCTAGATACCTTCTTTTAATTCAACCAGTTAAATGACAAAACTACTGTAGCTAGCGTAACTAAAGTAAAGTTTCATTTAAAACAAGTAGTTTATTCTCATGGAAATGTGTTTGAGTAAGTGTATAAATATTTCATTTCTGTAATAACTGAGCAAAGTATGAATCTTACAAAAGAGTACTTAAGTACAGTAATAAAGTTAAAGTACTTAAGC
Organism: Synodontis membranacea; assembly: GCA_025674565.1. Taxonomy (NCBI): domain Eukaryota; kingdom Metazoa; phylum Chordata; class Actinopteri; order Siluriformes; family Mochokidae; genus Synodontis; species Synodontis membranacea. The sequence continues at coordinate 10,253,523 of JAOVYU010000033.1, forward strand.
ATTCTCCAACACTACTAAGACATAGCAAGAGAATGCTTGAGTACTTTAACTTTACTTTCAAGAGAGGACTTTCAAGAGAATTTAACAAGCTAATTTACGAAACTTTACTCGCTAGCTAATTCAGCAAACTCGTGTTCAAAATCTAACGAGCTGATTAATTGAACCAGCTAAATGTTAAAATATAGCTGTAACGTTAACTTCATTTAACATACTTTATATTAAACATTGATATTTTATTGTTATTTGGGAAGCTACGAGACACCTCGTTCATGAAGCTAGTTTCCATATTGCTTACTTTATAGTAGCTATAAAAAGTCACCCTCATTTTTTCACTTTGTTGCAGTTAATAATAATAATAATAATAATAATAGTAATAATAATAGTAATAATAATAGTAATGCAGCTTGTCATGTTACCAGCAACCTGGCAATCTTCGATCCTGAAGACTTTCCCGTGTCAGAAAGGTTACAGCTTTAGTTCTGACTGCTACAGTACAAAGGGCTGAAACTCCTTCCTAAAATGTTAATTATGTAACAGTTACCTCCAATCCACTAAGCAGCTTTTCGAGAGTTCATATTATATATTCTTTGGTATAGCCACATGTAAAATTCCAGTTCTAACAACAGTCCCACTGAGACCGTTACTACAGTACAGTTGGCGACATCATCAGCAGACAAATAATACATTCCGCATGAATATAACTTTTGATTTCAAATAGGAAAGCTCTGGAGATGAAGATGAAAAGCAAGAAGGGCTGCCAATTTCACCAGAAGCACCTTTAACTGTAATGTTTAAATCAATATGAACTAGCTATCATTAGTGTGCTGATTAATGAAGAATGCTACAGCGCTAAGGACTAGCTTTTTCACAAGCGGGCTGCTAGCTAGCTAGCTAATCAATAGGACACCATTGCAATGTTGTGTGTTCCAGAGATCAGAACTCATCTTTGAGTTCCTTCACTAACCATCAGTTGTTTAAAAATACTCTATGTTCATAAACGCAAATGGACCATACTGTACCTAGCATAAGTAACCTTTGCAGTTGAGGTCACAGTGCGTTTTAACACACAATGCGTCTTATTTTTGTGTTTCCGTTTTTCGAGTTCGCTGAATGACCGGGTTTCGATTGATCAGGCTTACAGATGCTAGTTATGTCACGGCTAACAAAGGGACCGGTGTTAATGTCCGAGGCCGTGCGTCTTCTTTAAATAAAAGCCCCTTTGAGCGAGAGTGGCAGGTTATCTCTAGGGCGTGATTAATGAAAAAAGAATAAAGGGAGAAAAAAAAAAAAAGATGTGCAGCGGGGAGAAAAGGAAAAGAAGAAAGAATAGGCATGTCTGTGTCTGAGTTAAACTTGGGGACAAATTACTGTGTGCTTTCAGTAATGAAGAAAAGCCAGATTTGTAGTCAGCAGTGTCTCCTGCTGTTTGCTTTGTCCATTAGAAGGAAATGAGCAGATGGTTGTTGGCCTGCGCTTGTCCTCTCTCTCTCTCTCTCTCTCTCTCTTTCTGCCTATCGCTCTCTCTGTCACTGTTTCTCTTTTTGTCTTCCTTTCTGTTCGTCTTAGTCTCATGGGCCTTTTCTGTCCATGTCTATTTCAGCATTTCTCTGCCTGTCGCTTTCTTTTATTTATTTCTCTTTCTTTTGTCCTTCTAGCTGTCTCTGTCCATGTCTGTTTCACAGCTTCCTTGTTACTTTCTGTAGTTTTTTTTTTCTTCTTCTTCTTCTGTCTTCTGTCACAGTTTTACTTTTTCTGTCATTCTGTTCAAACCCATTATCTCTACCTAGCCCTGTCTCTTCTTGTCTTTCTATCCCTTCTGTCTCCCTCTATGACTCTCCTCCTGTCAAACCATCCCTCCTTTTGTCATCCCGTCCCACGTCCATCTCTTTTTATATGCCATTAATTTTCTCCTTTCTGTCCATTATTATTCCGCTCTCATTCAAACTTGACCACCCTTCTCTGCCTCCCCCCCCCCCCCATTTTGTTTATTCCACATTTCTATTTCTCTCACTGTCACACCGCTTCTGTCCGTCGTTCTCTTCCCTCCCTCCTTCCCTCCCTCCATCGTGTCCTTATTGTCCATTAATCTCTCTCCTCGCAGTCTGGCCAAGCACAAAGCTGACAGCGAATACCCAGGGGACGACAGCGAAAACAAGCCAGTCCAGCTGTCAAGAGGCGGCCAGAAAATGTCATCTCGGGAACACACACATACACACACAGACGCAAATATACACACACATGCACACATAGACAAACTCATGCACACAAACACACACACACACACACTAATAAAAAGGAGCGACAGTAGTGTTGGGAAACAATAAATACTCATTAGGGAGCTGTTAAATGGAGAGATGGTAGAATGTGACAGAGATGTCTGAACAGTGTCCACCAACATCTGCTTCACGTACTGCTGACTAGCAGCAAAATCCATCTGAATGGCTCCCTTCTGTGGACAGAGTATAAGATTTCACAGAAAAAATGAGGCATCGGTGATCGCGAGATTTTTTTTAAATGTTTTTTTTTCCCGTTCGCTGGTTGTCCCTCAGGACTCGCTGCAGCTGGAGTACCAGTTTTTAATTCCGCAACATTATGGGCGTCTCAAACTGCCAATATGACTGGATATACAGAGGTTCCCCACATTAAAACACAGAAATGTACGCATCATCACAACTGTCCAGTTTATTAAAATGAGTGGAACGCCATTGAGAAAGTCACAGGAAGGTTCATCGGTACTGGAATCCTGGAAACTCAGCGGCTGTCAACTGGATTGAAGCATGACTCTTAAAAGGTGTGGATCCATTACAGAATCACTCATATTCACACTTTTAGCCCAGTAAGTGTCTCTACACTTTCCCCTCCACTTTAAGCAGGAAAGAGGGATGGAATTTTTTTTTTTTTTTTTTTTTTTTCAAGTAAACAAACTCTCAGATCAGGAGCATTTCTTTTGCTAACATTTCCTATGTCCACTATCATCTGACTAACCTAGCAGCAAAATGGATTTGAATGGAAAGTGTATAAGCTTTTACTGAGAATATCATTGATGGTGAGACTTCTTTTCCCCCCACATTCATTCTTCATGTCCCTAAAGACTTCTTGCAGATGGAGTGCTACTTTTTTTTTTTTTTTTTTTAAACTGCAACAGCATGGGTGTCATAAAACTGCAACAAGAATGCACAGACATTATATAGAAAGCTTCCACATATCACAACGTTGTCCAAAATTATCACTTGTAGAATCTGGCCAAGTCTTTGTCACGTTCATTAGCGCTAACATGACTGTGGCTTTCATGTCTTTGTTCTACCACAGCATTGCCAATTCTCAATTCTGATTGGTCAGAATTGATGGGTCGATTAACTTTCTCCGACAGCAGCTCATTCAGACAGGATCATTCGGATCACAGGTTGAAATAACGACGCTCCTTCTAGTTTCTAATCATTTCGAGCTGACCTGAAAAGTGGAAACGTAGACACATGTCAAATCATATCAAACCACTGTGTAATTAGTATAGTGAAGAAGCTGTGAGAAGAGGCTCATACTGTATAGCCTTTTTGGAAGGAGTCTCCAGTGTTAGCGTAGGAGTCGGCACAGGATGTCATGGCATTAAACGTATCTAAAAAATAGATTTAAAAAAAATTATAATGTGTGAAGAGTTGTTAGTGTTGACAGACTCCTGCGAAGTTAGAAGAATAAAACATTTCAGCAAGTGTCGTTGATTATTTTGTAACGGAACTATAACTGCTTCACCTCCAAGATTCCTTAGCTATAAAATGTAGACATATAAAATGGTAAAATCTTAGCCGTTTCTTCTTCTTCTTTTGCATGGATTAGCATTTCCTGTGTTGACCAACGTCTGACCGGTTTACGCTTAAAGTGTTCCTCAAGGGTTCTTTGGATCGTTGATGATTATTTACATGGAACCTGTCTGAGGCAAGAAACCTTTTCTGTTACAAAAGAGTTAAGGAACCTTTTAAAAATGTTCCGAAACCCCTCCTTTGCCACGCAGCAAGTTTTTTTTTTAAAACTCAGATTACACCAGCAAAATGGAGACCCACGGCTTGCTTTTGCAAAGAAAGTGAAAGCTTTTATTTGAGAACATGCACCTTTAGGGATGCACAATAATGTGACGCAGAATGACACGTTTAAACATTCAATTGTTTGATTGCCTGTAATTATTGCAACTCCATCCCGGCAAAATAAACTGTGTGGGATTGGGCAAGACTTCGTCGGGTTAATTAGCACTGGAGTCGGGAAACTCTGAGC
>JAOVYU010000033.1:10260855-10273584 GCA_025674565.1 Synodontis membranacea
ACTGCAGTCTTGAGAAAGAGTCGTCCATCTGCAGACGCACGCACACGCACACACACAAACACACACACACACACACAAAAAAAAGGTCTAATGAAGCGAAATGTATTTGAATATTTGCCAGGCTTGACTGATGTGAGCCTCGATGCGCGATGAATAGCCTCAGTCCGTGAGGTTGTGTTCTTACACGGGCAGATTTCAAAACGAGATGAAAGGTTTTGTCGAGAGAGAAGACGCACATTAAAATAAATGTCAGCCGAAACAGAGTGCCCACGCGCTCTCGACCCAGACAAAAAAGAGAAAGGGACCCCTTTGAATGATTAATTACTACATGTAAATTATGTAAATTATGCCCATGCAAATATTTCACGAGGACAATTAAGAGAGCCATTAATTACTGCCCACCCGCCTTTTTTCCCCCCTCTGTCTCTCTTTTTTGCTCCGCTGACATTCAATTTAATTTCCTTCTCAATGCTTTAGATGTTTAATCTTTGAACAAAGGCTTCGTGACACAATTTCTGGTCACACTGCTGAGACTTATGATCGGGGCCACTGATACGATGGGTACACTGACACCCGACACGTGATTTGTGTGCTACTGCACCTCTATAAAGCCTTAAAAAAGGAAATTGTAGAAAGAGTAAACAAAACAAAACAAAAAAAAGACTACAATTACCAGATTCTGAAAGTGGACAGTGAGGAAACGTTACCTGGTATCGTCCTGTCTGTGTCTGTTCTATCCCTGCTCAGGTCGGTTTCCATTTCCGGAGCAGGAGGCTCTGAAGAAACATTCAATATTTTTAGTCGCGTATTTTTAGTCGGGTTTATTTAAAGATCAAAACCACAGCATAACTTAATGTGAAAGGAAAAAATCCTCTCAGAGAGAATTTTTTTATTAATCTTTATTATTAATCATGTGACCTTTAATGCTAGTTAAAACACCTTTCATCAGCTTTTTAAAAAAAAATTACATTATTATTTTTTTTTTTTTAATTTGAACTTTGGCTAATGGTTTCCTGTATTACCCACAATGCCATTTGACTACCTGCTGAAAGTGGTGCCAGTGGGATTTAGCCCTTGTTTCATCTCTACCTAAAGAGAGTGAAGCAGCGGCACTTTAGTGCTTTAGTCTGTCCGGCTCTCTCACCTCCTCATCTCTACATCTCAAACAGATCAGGTTCCAAAGCTTCAACTGTAAATGCTAATACCGATATCAACGCTACCGTGCTCGTCATTTCATAGCTCTCTAACTAGCCGGGCCGATTCTCTGTCAAAATTCAGTGCGACTGCATCATATATCCGAACTGCATCTTTGAACTTGTCTGGTGTTTGCTCTCTCCACTACTTCCACATTGAGTTTCATAATATCATGACAATGAAAGTCTCTGGAAAATGTCGGTCAGTAAAAAAAATAAAAATTTAAAGTAAAAAACAAAAAAAAAACTCTTTTTGACCTTTAGCGCAGCAAACAACCGCTAACTTTTCACTGTAATCGATCATAAACCCTTTACAAATATTTAAAAATAAATATATCTCTAAGGTGTCTTTCAGGACGGATTTTTACTTTCTTGTACTTGCCGTGTTCTCAGTACTCATTTCAGGATGAGTTTGTGATTATTTTGAGATGCCCAGTGCTTCGATAGCGACAACTGTTAGCACCATTAGCATCATAGCTTTAGTCCAAGACTGAAAACGCAAGCTTCAGACACCAAATGTGTCTTGGCTGGTATACTACATCCGAGTTCATTCATTTTTGTCTGAATTGTTCCTTTAACAATCGATAACCTTTTTTTTTTTTCTACGAAATACTCATGGAAATAAAAGAAACCATGGGTGTTCAGTGAGTGTTGAATTCAGGGATAAACAACAGAAGAGCAATTGCGGATGTAATCAATAGAGAATGATGGATCGGCAGCACACAATACAGGAGGAAAAAAGCCCATGATTTATACTCCATGTGCTACAATTGTAAAGTTCTGCAATATATCAGCACCCTAATGACATGCATTTTTCAACACTGTGTATATGTGTGTGTGTGTGTGTGTGTGTGTGCAGCCTGAAGTATAACCAGAAGCCACTCCTCCAGCAGGTTTTTTGTTCCAGCTGTGTAACTCAGCAGTGTGTGTTCCGTGTCTGCTCACCGTTCGGAGTGTGAGCGTGCTCACTGGCCGTCGTCTGCTGCAGCGTCTGCTCAGCCTGGTCACGTCGCTTGGACTCGTACTCAAGGGCTTCCTGGAGCTTCCGCTTTGTCTTTTTCTCTTTCTTCAGTCGCTTCTGGATCAGAGCTGGAGAAAAACAAAAATGTGGAAAAATGCAAGATATATGACATGCTTCAGACACTTCAAAGATGTCTGATTCCTAAGATCGTGCTCGGTCTATTTTAACACAGTACAATATACAAATTTAACAATGTAATATCTGTTTTAGGGCTGTGTATGGTTTGAGAGAGTCGGACATTTTAATTAGCATCTTTTACAGTAGGTAGCAATTAACTTACGGTTTCCAAATTTCCTCAGAGATAAAAAAATGTTTTATCCCTGGATTTGCCACTCTCATATCTTTGGTTATGAAATGTTAATAATGATAGTTATAAACCTCTCCTTGCCTAACAATGACAGAAATATGCTAAATATCCTTAAATATGCCTATAAACTCTTTTATTAAAAAAGTGCATTAGCCTGTACTTTATGCAGTCATGCTAACTGTGTGGCGATATCCTAGCCTAGCTAAACTGAAACTCAATTTATTTCAAGATTGTTGTGAAGTTAATATCCAGTAATTAGACCAGAGATCACAAAAGTGTGTAAAGAATACAGGCCTTACATTGTGAATTAGCCAATTAGCCAAGCAGGTGAAAGAAGACTTGTGTTAGCAATAACTGACATCATAGCTAAGCAGGAAAACATTAACTTCAGTTCTAAATGTCATATTAAAAAAAAAAAAATCTTTACTCAGTTATTACATTATTACACAATATTACAACTAAACTTTTTTCATTTTCAATGATAAGAAGTTTGTTAGGTTAATTGCTAATGCCAGCTAGCTGGTGTTCCTAGAGGATGGCTACACATTATGATGAAATCCTGAATACGAATAAAACAAATGTTAATTTAAGTAACAAACAGTTCACTTTGCGAGAGACACAGTACACTGACTAGACAATTCATTAAGAATGCTTTGACAGGACAATCAACCTATCATCGTTATAATGCATAAAATCATGCAGCTAATGTTCACGTCAAACATCAGAGTGCGAAAGAAAATGTGATCAGCTGGTTGGAGTATTTCAGACTTGGATTTTTCATACACATCAGTCTCTGGAGATTACTCAGGATGGTCCGAAACACAAAAACATCCATTGAGCGTCAGTTCTGCAGAAAGTAAAGGTCCTGTTGATAAGAGAGGTCAGAGGAGGATGGCCAGACTGGTTCGATCTGAACGGTAACTCAAATAACCACTCTACAACAGTGGTGAGCAGAAGAGCTTCTCACTATGCACAATATGCTGAACATGAGGGAAACGGGCTACAACAGCGGATCTCAGGAATCTGAGGCTACAGTGCATCGTGGGTCATGGCATAGCCTACGCCATAGCCTGATGTGCACCTCTCCCGAAATGTACCTACATGTCGTGACCACAACAACTGTGATTGGTCCGTCACATTTCCTCCTAAACATTTCTAGCTGCTCCTTCTTCTCTGCGAACGTCATAAATCTATTATCAAAATGGTGTGTTATTATAAATCCAGTGCCCTCCACAATTATTGGCACTCTTTAAAGATTTAGTAAAAAGGGTTATTAAAAAAAATCCACCTTTTGATGAAGTAGCTTCATCTCACACTGAAAAGAAGAGAAAAACCCAACCTATAGCCTAATTGGAATAGATTTTTTCACAGAAAGACAAATCCCTAATCAAGAATTAATTATTTGTGCTACAATTATTGGTATCCCTGGCAATCATTGTGAACACAATGCAACTGGATGCATGTTTCCCATTTAAATTGTACATTTTCGAGTTGAACGGAGTGTGGAGGAACTTTCAAGCTGTAATCCGTGACTTCCCTGATTAACTGGGACACAAATATGATGTGAAATTCCCTTCATCAATCAACTGGGGAAAGATAAGAGAACACCAAAACCAAACGAGTGTGTTGACCTTCATAAGTCAGGGAATGGTTATAAAAAACTAGCTACTCACCTGAAAATGTCCATTTCTACTGTTAGGGCAATAATTAAAAAAGAAAAGAAAAGTGGACAACAACTTGAATAAACTTGCCTGGAAGAAGACCCAATTTTATTTTTCCCTCTACGTACAGTGAGGAGCAATTTCCCCCAGGATCACTGTTAGTGAATTACAAGAAAAAGAAAAATCCTGGGTTACCAAGTCTCCAAAACCATCATCAGATGACACCTCCATGCCAACAGATTATCAGGAAGATACGCCAGAAAAAACACCAATACAACTGACTGGAACAATGTTCTATGGTCTGATGAAACAATAACGGGGTTTTCTGGCAATAAGCACTCAAAAAGATCCAAAGATCCTGGACTTTTTTTTTTTTATTGTACATGGCATCATGGACTCCATGAACTACCAGGACCTTTCAAATCAAACTCTGGCTGCCTCAGCCAGGAACTAAAATGCTTAACTGACCACAGAATCAAGCTTTTGCATGGCCACCTCGGTTCCCTGACTTGAACCTCAATGAAAAAAACCTTTGGGACGAGCTGAAGAGGAGAGTGCACAAGAGAAGCCTAGGACCCTGGATGATGTGGAGAGGTTCTGTAAAGAGGAATGGTCTCAGATACCCTGCTCTGTATTCTCCAACCTTGTTAATGTTACAGGAGAAAACTCAGTGCTGTTGTATTGGCAAAGAGAGGTTGTACAAAGTATTAAATGCAGGGGTGCCAATAATTATGACACTTGGTTTAGTTCCAGAGTTTTCTGTTTGGGGTGAAGCTGCTTCATCAAAAGGTGGGTTTTTTTCTCCTAACCCTTTATACTAATTTCTTATTACTCTGAGTGTGTGTGTTTATTAAATGCATTTCTCACTTTAAATATTTCTCACTTTAAATATTAGTCCTATACATTTTTTTCACTTGTAGGACTGAAGCATTTAATACTAGTTAAAAACACACATATGTCTTAACTCACGTTAATAAGAACCAGGAGGGTTCCATCTTAACGAATAAATCTGTTAAACTAACACAAGGCATGTATGTTAGGTTTACACATTTGTTTCGTGCTAGAATTACTTAATTAAATTGAAAGGAAATGCGATCATAAAAAAAAACGATGTAGATACAATCAATTACTGTTTCGAGTGTAAGGTTGTGGGTGAGTGTATGAACTGTGTATACTTGATTTCCTTAACAAAAGTCATAAAACAAACCCATAAAAAGAAATGTGATAGAAAGAAAGGATTGCCTGTAATACCATATTATAATGCGATACAAATTCCAAACAATTTTGGACGGATATAGTGACATCACCAGATATATATGTTACAAACACTTTGCTACGTGGAACATTTTGGTGTATCAGATATTGGCATATCGGAGTTTCCGTAATAAAGATCGCCCACCGGCACTAAGCGGAGGGACCATTACAGTTCACAATGGCAGGAAAATCCCTGATCCAGTTCAAACCACACACAGCTAATTAAACTAGGAAATACTACAGCAGCAATAAGTAACACTGAAGCTAAATGATTTTAATGAGTAAACACTCTGCACATAATTGCTGCTCAGATGTAGCTCAGTAACAACTCAGTATAAAGCGCAATGCGTGTATTAAATGTTCGATGGAGTTCAATTCTCAACTGACCGCCTTCATTTTCTTCTGTTTGTAATAATGGACTTAAGACATTCGAGTCAGCGAAAATGGGCTTCTTTGCATTAGCTCTAATGCTCCCTTGGGCATTGAGGCTTCCTCTTTCCCTTTATTAACTGATCTGGAATCAGCCCTCACACTTCCACCTTCTTCATTCACCGTTAAGAGATAAAAACAGCAAATTATAAAGGGAGGCCTCGGCAACAGACAACTCACTTAATGCTAATGTGATGTATTATGTACAGCATTCGTTACGTTCATCATATCTACTGTAGGGGGATATTAACACGGCTCTTCGGTTTACAGACATAATCAATCAATAATACAAATTTTTATTATAAGCGAGTACATGTAATTACAAACTCAACTTCCCTGTGAATATGGGCACTTTGTGTTTTTGTGCTTGTAATTTGTGCCTTTGTTTATGCGCGCACAGATCTGCCTAGGTGTGCGCGTGTGGGGGTTGCGCGTGTGTGTGTACATCTAAAGGAAAATGCTGAACCTACAGTTTATTTCTGTCGGCTCGATCATAGCGTGGGCGATATTAAAACAAACGACAAAAGGACCCATAATTAAACAACATTAATTAACACTGCATGTTCTCCTGTCACTGTGATTTGGACGCATTATGACCGTCTCTTAATGGCACCAAAGTCTGAAGACAAAGATGCTATTGAGACGAAAATGAATTTGTATATATTGTTTGTATTCGTATCTGCTTTCTTTGCATGTATGTAGAAATTTTGTATAAATCAAATTTTTTTTTTTATGTACAGTATAAATGAGTTTATTGTGTTGATTTAGTCTTTCATGCTTGTATGGTGATTTAATGCATAATAATTCTAAAAGCATCCATTACTTGTTCCATTACGCTACAACAGCGTTGTAGCTCAAGAAGCAAACTTTCAACACTATACCTGTTTTTCGGCTATACTGGTCATTTCTCAATATATCACAACTTGTGATATAACATAACATACATTTGAAATACTAATATCGGATCGTTTCCTCAAAAGGTCTTTTGACTTCTCTTTACAAAGTGACTAAACTGACCTCGGAAAAGCTTCTGGATGTAAAAACTGCTATAATAAAAGAAGCTAAAACATTTACAACATCGCCGCTAGAGTGAGAAAAATACTTTATATAGTCGCTCACGTATTCAGGATTGATAGCTCTGTGTTTAGGGCTCCAAACCAGAGCTCGCAAGGTTGTAAGTTCAAATCCCATAGAGCCGCTGTTAGACCCTTAACTAATGAGCTACATGCTTGAATTCTGCCCTCTATAAGTAACTCTAAGTGCACGTCTCCTCCTTAATCACAGTGCACTTCACCTGGTTTGACAACCCTTTTTTTTTTACTCTGCTGATTTGGGATCAGCTGCTAACGATCTTCACTAGCACTGGGAATCTCTATGTAACTATTTCATTATGTCTTATAACGAATCTTGATTGTTGATTTTGATTTCGCCTTACTTTGAAACATAATTCAATCCTTTTTTTTCTATTGGAGCTGTGAAGATAAATTTCACTGTTCATTAATAGTCAAATGTTTGGGATATTCACATATTTAAAAGCAAAAAAAAAAAAAAAACCAAAAAATGATTGAATGAGATATTATGTTCTAAAAAATTTTTGTGGCTAGGATGTAATTGAACACTTTTCTCCTGTCTGTTTATCATGCACACATTTTTTCTAATCAGAAAATGATTGGTAGTGTAAACATGCTTCAAATTTAAATTGTGTAAAATAAATAAATAAATAAAAAAGTGATGTAACTGTGTTCTGGAAAACCAAAAACGTCAAAAAAAAAAGACGAACCTGGGTTTGGCCAAAACTGGATTTTTCAGATTATAACCCACTTTGATACCTCAACTTTAAGAAATCATAAATATGCACAATCATAGATATTTGCCTGCAAAGAAAGCCAAGTGTGATTTCCTCACACGACACACGTTCAAGTTGTTGGATCGATAAGTATCACACAATATAATTTAAAAATAACGCAGGATTTTCCAAGAGATTCTAAGGATTGTTCCTTACCGCAGATCTGAGATCAGTTTAATCTGTCCCACTGGAGGTTTAAACTAGCCTGCTCTTCTTAAAAATACATTTTAGTAAATTTCAGTTGCCAAAATTCCTAACGTCAGGACAAGTTCAACCTGATCAAAGTAATAACCTCGGTTTTTCTGCTCCACGCAGAGCTGTCTCTCCAGTGTCTCGCGTAGTTCCCTCTCTCGATAAAGCTCCATCTTCAGCTCCGTCTTCTCCAGCTGCACCTGCTTCTCCTGTGCCCGGGCGTTATCTATAGCCACCTTCAGCAGACCCTGAACACACACACACAAGCACAACATGAAGGTTCATGATTTTGTGCTTTTAGTAAAATCAGTAAATAAACTTTAATATCAATTCATTTAATGCCATTCTAACAATCAGTAACAAATTTATACTTTACAAATGCATTCTTTTTCTGTCAAATAAAATTCTTTTCTATTTATTTAACCCTTTCCAGGTCAAACAACTCATAAAATTTATTACATATGTAATGAAAAATGGAATAAAAACGTTATTTAAAAAAAAAAAATTAATGTTATACTTTAATTATAATAATTATTATTAATTATTCGCATAATTAAATTTTTTCAGTTTATTCCAGAAATATAAAATGAACCGTAAAACCCGCATTCAAGCATTCGGGCTGATCAGACCTAAACAATAAACTATAAACAATTAAGAGAAACACATTTTCACATGCTTTTCTTAGCACCGCCTTGTCCTGTGTTTTCTTGGAACAGGACCTACCTGAATGTTAGTGAGGAGGGTTTCTATGGAAGACAGGCCCTCGGGAAAGAGCAGCGGTGCTGGGAAGCCTGGCGGAAGCGTAGGGATGGTGTGAGAAACCCTCTCGTAGGTCTCGCGAGATGTGGGCGTGCACAGTACGCTGTCTTCTGTAACAAGAACGGAAACGTCGTTCATTATACAACACAGTTATTACAACAGTTTAAAGCTATAGCTGAAAGTTTTTGAAGGCTTGGAAAGTGATTGACAAGCAGCGACCTACTGTACTGTACGTGAAGAGGCTGGGATTTAGTGTGAGCTTTGACCGAGACGACATGAACATGAGAATATTTGACTAATTAATCTTATTTAAGGTTGCTGTTATCGCTGTTCCTTTTTCTGTTCCATTTCTATAGCATTCAAAGTCATTGTAGTAGAAGAATTATTTTATTGACATGGTTTTTATGTTGTTTTTTAAATATGTTGTTTTTAACATTCTTTAATTTTGATTCCTCGTTAATATTTACATATTTCTTGATGTTTCAACTGACACATTTTTGTTTATTATATTTGGAAGAAAAAAAAAACCTACAAGATTGAAACTGTTTGTTAGCCAATTTAGTCTTATTACTATTTGTAATTAGCAAAAGATTCTGAATGTAATTACAGCCTAGTACACTACTTTTGTTGCGTAGCATTTGTACTTTTACACAAAGCACTCTGCACTAATTTTTGGCTGATGTTGATTGCTGGCTTATACAATGCATGACTAAAACATTTTTGGAGCTTTGGTGGCTACATATTTGTAGCTTTAATCTTGCTTAGATAGCTACGTATTTGTAGCTTCAGTGTTGCATAGATATTGTCAGATTTGTAGATTCAGTGTGGCTTATATAGGTATATTTTTGTAGCTTCAGAGTATCCTTTATAGCTACATTTTAGTAGCTTCAGTAAAGCTTGGATTACTACGTATTTCCAAATTCAGTGTAACTCAGATGGATATGTATTTGTAGCTTCAGTGTAGCTCAAACAGCTACATATATGGTTTCAGCGTAGCTTCGATAGCGACATTTTTGTAGACTCATTGCACCATTGATGGCTATATATTTGTAGCTTCGATGTAGCTTAGATATCTACGCATATGTAGGTTCACTGTAATTTTGATAGCTATATTTCTTTAGCTTCAGTGTAGCTTAGATAGCTACATTTTGTAGCTTCAGTATATCATAGACAGCTACGTATTTGTATGTCTGATGTCATTTAGATTGACATTTTCCAGCTTCATTGTAGCTCAGATAGCTACATTTTTGTAAAAATAACGTTAAACATAAAATAGCTTAGTTAACTACATTTTAAAAGTATCTAGCCTAACACTGTCGGGAAACTCCAAGAGCTTCAAACAGAGGTTCCAGGACAGTGTCACATCCATGCTCACAAGCTCAAAGTTGCAGACTCCAACCCCTATGATCCTCAGTCCATGACCTCATCACATGACCTCATGTCAATCTCTTAAGCCTGCTCACAGTCTCCTGATTGCTTATGACACCAGCGTGTTTGCAATCACACTACTGGCTTTAAACGCTCAGTGATATTTTGTCAGGTTGTCTGTCCGTCTAGAGTTGTCTTATATCCTGCTTCATGTTCGCTGTTGGAGTCTTGTCTTATAACTGTTGGCAGATCGAGTCTATCCTAGCCCGCTCATGAATCGATCTGTCCGCTTCATGACAGCTTTCAAACAGCTACGAATCTCCTACTTTTTCAAGCTTTTCTGACAAGCAGTAAACTGACAATACACGTTACTTGAATTTTCATTACTATATGCAAATAGGTTACACCCTTAAAAAAGGTGGTTCCTTAAGTGTTTTTTGGATTGTTAAGAGTTCTAGCTATCCAATGTTATGATGTTCCTCAGGGTTCAAGACATTTAAGAGATTTATTCCTTATGGCAAACCATTTTATCCAAAGCAACTACGCAAGTGGATCCAAGCCACGAAACCGATGCAGTAATGCAGAACTCGGATAACACCACAAACCAGATAATGCAGGTTAGCTGCAGACGAACCCAGAGCCACAAAGAAGCATAATGTTACTTACCTACAAACACTTTATCCTCTGAAACAGCAAGTTTCTATATGCAGAGCTGAGCATTTCAGCCGTGCGTCTTTATGGCCGAGTGCCAGACAGGTCTAATAACACTCCAAGGTCGTTACAGCACATCAAAGCTACTTTGTGTTTCTAATGCAGCCCGTGTCACTCGGCCTGAATAAATGTCAGCTCGATCGTTTACCCGAGAGTCAGCATGTTCTCTCCACCTCTGGCCCCTGCACTGTAAATTTCCATCACTTCTGCGTGGAGCCATCTCAAATCTGCTCTTATTATGACTTGAACTATAGCGTCTCTGTTAGAACACCTGCTGCCGCTGCTGCACCTTAAGGTTAACGTAAATACCTCTGAACAATGCTCCTGCTCAGTGTCGAATTATAAAACATGTTAATGATCAAATCCCTTTGGAGGAGTTAATTTGCGGGAGCAAAAGGATCTGATTGTGAACATTGTTTTGGCATGTTCTCCAAAAAGCAATGTGTAGTGAAGACATCTTATTGGAAATTCTGCACAAAATCTAAAATTTGCTGGCTAAAATAAATTTTGGAAAAAAAAAAGAACAGAAAAATACTTAATTTCCTTCCGGAATCTTGAGCGACATTCATTACAAACATTACTTAAAACATGTATCTAATACTGAACGTTAGCCAATTCATCTGTCCATCTATGTCATAAAATATAGAAGCCAATCAGATTTCATCAAGAGGAGGGTAGGAATATTCAGACACAGTCCTTAAAAAAAAAACATTTTTGGCTATTATTTTAGTAATTAAATGAGTTGTGAGCTAGACGTTCTCCGATTTAAGAACCAAGAGTTTAATTAGATTTTTCGTGCAACAAAAATGAAACACAAACAAAATGCTGATGAGTGGTCAATTAAAGAAAAATAAAAACAATAAAGTGATGTACAAAGCAGCATTTCTGGGAAAATCTGCCGTTTATTCACCAATTATGCATCATCTAATATAATCTAATAGCATATTCTAACATTAGTCAGATAGTGCTTTTAACATTTTAAATAACAGTTTCTCTGAAAGGAATAGGGGTGTAGGGCTGGGGGGCTGTAGGGCTTTTTTCTTTTCTTCTTTTTTTGCATATTCAGTAAATTATGGATTTTGTGTGAAGTATACAAAGGGGAGTGTTTCTTTACGTTTTAATGGTCAAATTTTTTCAAATTCTTTTTTATTCAATATATTCTCTATATTCATATATTTATATACTTGTTTAGATTTTTAAAAAATGCTTCAGTGACTTGAAAAAGTTTTTACTTTACTTTATGCCTGCATCAGTCGTAAAGTCTTGGATGCTTGATAATTACAGCAGCGCTGATCTGAGACCTGCACTTAAAGCAGCAGACAAGGCGGACACACACTGCAGCGTGCATGAGTTGTTTTTGATCAGGCCGAAGCCTTGATCTTGACTTCAGTCACTTCAAAGGGCCTGCTAATGTATGAGGCCTTATGGTATGAACCAGGTTAACCAGGGGCAACAGTTATTACGGGTCTGTAGCGAGAAGGAATTTGTCGTATTATTGTACTTCTCTCTGATGTTTAGCAAATGTAACTAATTATACAGCTTGCCGATATTAAATATGGACTCATACCTGTGCGGGTGCATGGTCCGTCCACTGACTGATTTCTGTTTTGCAAAATCTTGATAATGCCTAAACATCATTAAACCAATAATATAATCACAAAGCTCCTAAGAATGCCGTTATAACAAACATGGTGTAATGAAGCTATCAAAGCACCATGATAATAAGTCATAGGATGACAGTGATCTCAATAACATGCCTGCTGTTCCGTAGCTGCGTGCTTTCAAAGCTGTTGAGTGCTTCTTTTACAGCCCAGAGATTGCACGGCACATTTATCAACACCGCTGTAAAAAAAAAAAAAAACTTCCAATATCATACTTTTCAAAATGCTGCACAGCACACAGGCTCTCTTCATCGAGGGTCCTGTGTGCGTGTAGCTGTAATAACCGACTTTGTGCAGGCTAATAAAAAGTGTTGTTGGGGAGGAGGG
>JAOVYU010000033.1:10318072-10329616 GCA_025674565.1 Synodontis membranacea
ATTATATAGACCCTAACCCTAACCCTAACACAGAATATCCCTGTGAAAAATAAGAAAATGAGACTTGTATAAACCTGTATAAGACTTTGGGTGAGAAAGATATTTCAATTAGCATTATAACTCTATAATGAAAGCAAAGAAGCAAATGTCAGACCCCAAGCATGCCATTGGCAGATTGTACAGATTGTGTAAATGATTTTTTCTTTAGCAAATTATTCCTTTAAGCATTTATAATTTAATATCAACATGTCCGGTGTAGGAGCAGCTGCTTCCCGCAGGTGGCTCACAGTAAAAGCTGAACAAAGCGAGAGCGGTTTAACGGCCTCGGGCT
Source organism: Synodontis membranacea (assembly GCA_025674565.1). Taxonomy (NCBI): domain Eukaryota; kingdom Metazoa; phylum Chordata; class Actinopteri; order Siluriformes; family Mochokidae; genus Synodontis; species Synodontis membranacea. Next base: position 10,318,404 of record JAOVYU010000033.1, read on the forward strand.
CAAACTAAGCTAGCTCATGTTTGCTCATGAAAAGCTGATCTGAGGTCAGTGCTGCTCTTGTTTTCATAATACCGTAGACAGGGTTTAGAACTGATCCTGGACCCGTGTGTAATGGCACATAGCTGATAAAAGTGATCTGTCAGCTGCTTGTCATTGTTTACAGTTGACAGTCAGTACAGGCAAACTGAGGATTAAGTGACAAAGAGACAATGGTAATAACGAAAGAGCTATTTTAGAAATCACACACACAAACACACACACACACACACATTTGGAGTGCTGACATTTGGAGTTTTTTTTCCTGGATAGCAAATTTCTGCACCACATGCTGAGTACTGACAGAAGCTATTGAGTTTTGTTTGACTGCAACACACAAACACACACACACACACACACATACACACACGCACACACACACACACACACACAAAAACATGAAAGACATTAATAATGCCTGTTCCACTGTTCCATGTCAGGTGATATTTTCCACCCTTCTCATCAGGCCTACTGTCCACCCACGTCCCAACACACACACACACACACACACACACACACACACACACACACTGTGACTAAGACATCATCTGTACCAAACCGTTGTTCTAGAACACGATCACGCTTCCTTCTCTAATGTGGCATACAGGGCTATCGGGTGTCTCGGCAGCTGCTGCGGGGTTTTTCACTGGAGTCGATGGGCTTAGAAAGATCAAAACACACACACAGACACGCACACACACAGACACACACTATCACACTCACATACAACGGGTGTCTGCTTCCACCGGGTCTATTCAACACAAACTCCAAGGCCGTGTGTAATGCCAGATGGAAAACACACGGGAGAACTTAAAGGCTGGAAGGACAATACAAGCTTGATGGGTTACAATCTACACACACACACACACACACACACACACCGATTCCATCCCTCTGCTGTAAGCCTCTGTTCAATGCATGTTTAAGCTCTGCAGAATCAAGAATCAACTGTGCTGACTGATGCCGGCTCATGTTTCCTCAGGAGTGGACATGAAGGTCAAGACTGGAAAGAGATGCAGAAATGTGTGTGTGTGTGTGTGTGTGTAAGGGAGAGAGAGAGGGAGGGAGAGTGTATGTGAAATACCCCTGAGAAAGCAAACACTTCAATATCAATCAATAGTTAGCTATTACCTACCACCAAGGTCTCCAATGTTTCTCCTTCAGAACTAATCGGATCCTTGAGTGTTTGGACGATTTGCAATATAACATTTGTTTCGATCTTTGTATATAAGTGGAACAGAGACGACACACCTAGGGATATAAAATGTCCATATCATGTTAAATGTTTAACCTGTCACTAATATTAGCTGTCTCACTAGCAAACTAGGCTAATGGTTTTAATTTCTTAATAAATTATTTTTACCTCACATTAGCTAGCTTGCTACAGAACCTGTTTGCTGCTTTTAATCTCTTAATAAAAGAGTTTTACCTCATATTATCTAGCTTGCTACAAAAGTTTGTTAGCTCTTTTAATCTCTTAAAATAGTTTTACCTCACATTAGTTAGCTTGCTACAAAAGTTGGCTAGCTTTTTTAATCTCTTAATAAAAGAGCTTTACCTCACATTAGCTAGCTTGCTACAAAAGTTGGCTAGCTCTTTTAATCTCTTAATAAAACAGTTTTACCTCACATTAGTTAGCTTGCTACAAAAGTTTGTTAGCTCTTTTAATCTCTTAATAAAAGAGTTTTACCTCACATTAGCTAGTTTGCTACAAAAGTTGGTTAGCTCTTTTAATCTCTTAATAAAAGAGTTCTACCTCACATTAGCTAGCTTGCTACAAAAGTTGGATAGCTCTTTTAATCTCTTAATAAAAGAGTTTTACCTCACATTAGCTAAAAGTTGGTTAGCTCTTTTAATCTCTTAATAAAAAAGTTTTAAATCACATTAGCTAGCTTACTACAAAAGTTGGCTAGCTCTTTTAATCTCTTAATAAAAGTTTTACCTCACATTAGCTAGCTTGCTACAAAAGTTGGCTAGCTCTTTTAATCTCTTAATAAAAGAGCTTTACCTCACATTAGCTAGCTTGCTACAAAAGATGGCTAGCTCTTTTAATCTATTAATAAAAGAGTTTTACCTCACATTAGCTAAAAGTTGGTTAGCTCTTTTAATCTCTTAATAAAAAAGTTTTAAATCACATTAGCTAGCTTACTACAAAAGTTGGCTAGCTCTTTTAATCTCTTAATAAAAGTTTTACCTCACATTAGCTAGCTTGCTACAAAAGTTGGCTAGCTCTTTTAATCTCTTAATAAAAGAGCTTTACCTCACATTAGCTAGCTTGCTACAAAAGATGGCTAGCTCTTTTAATCTATTAATAAAAGAGTTTTACCTCACATTAGCTAAAAGTTGGCTAGCTCTTTTAATCTCTTAATAAAAGTTTTACCTCACATTATCTAGCTTGCTACAAAAGTTTCTTAGCTCTTTTAATCTCTTAATAAAAGAGTTTTACCTCACATTAGCTAGCTTGATACAAAAGTTGGTTAGCTCTTTTAATCTCTTAATAAAAGAGTTTTACCTCACATTAGCTAGCTTGATACAAAATTAGGTTAGCTCCTTTAATATCTTAATAAAAAAGTTTTACCTCACATTAGCCAGCTTGCTGCAAAAGTTGGTTAGCTCTTTTAATCTCTTAATGAAAGACTTTTTCCTCATATAAACTGACTTGCTAGCAAACCTGGCTGCTGCTTTCAATCCTTAAATAATGATTTACCTCACATTAGCTCGCTTGCTACAGAACTTGTTTACCGGTTTTAATCTCTTCATAAAATAGTTTCATGTCACAATAACTAGTTTGCTAGTAAATGTAACTACTTCTTTTATTATTTTAATAAAAGATAGCTGGCATTAGCTGGCTTTGCTACAAACCTTGGCTACTGCTTTTAATCTTTTAAAGAAATGTTTATACCTCACATTAGCACATATAACATATTAAATGCACAACTGTTATCACTAATGTTAGCTGTCTCACTAGTAAACTTGGATAATGCTTTAAATCCACCCATTACTTATTCCACTTCCGTCAGGATCACAGGGAAGCTGGAGCCAATCCCAACTGACTTTGGGGTGAAGTCAGGCCATCAATCTATCACAAGACACTTTAAATTGCTTAATTAAAATAGCAAAAAAAAGAAAATAAAAAAATAATAATAATAATTGTTTGGTTATGTTCACCAATTTGCTGCCATCTCCATTCAGATTACTGAAGACTGAGCAGCGCTAACTCGAGTCTCTGGAGTCAGTTCACACACACAAACACACACACACACACACAAACACACACACACACACACACACACACACACAGCTGCACAGCCCTGTGCAGGAAGAATGCTGATAAAAAGGTCACATAATAGGGCTAATGAGGTGTGAGGCATCAGTTGGCCATACAAGACTTTCTGAAAGTCAGAGCCATTTCTGAGAAGAGATGATAAATAAATAAATGAATAAATAAACGAATAAATAAATAAATAAATGTGGAGAAAGCACCTGCCGATTGTAAGTAAGATACAGCGGAACTGTAAGCGAGCGGCGTAAGCGCTTTTTTACGGCTTATGAGTTGCAAAATCTGCTGAGAGTAAAATGTCTTTTATGGACATCCAAGACCTTTATTGTGGTGGATGCATCTTTAATGTCTTCAACAGCTTGTGCAGAATGGAAGATTATATCCCAAAGAACACACGCAGGGCAGATAAAGTTACAGTGGTGCAAACCGTCAGGCTGCTTACACAAGGGCGTTTTAGTGTCAGTCAAAAACGCCCTTTACAGGGCAATATGTAAACATTAATGTCCTCTGATGCAGCAATTCCACAACCGATCTGAGACTGTCTGGGGTGGGGCTTTCACCTCAGTGCTACATAAAACAGAGGAGGAACTAATCGCTCACATCCTCGGATCTATGATTTAATTAAGAATTTGTGAGGAGGCAAATTATTAGGGTAGTGCTGAAACAGTATGATGGCTAGCTATTAAATGCTAGAGAAGGATGGAGAAAATAACAAATCGGTTAATTCTTTAGACCTTTTGTGCTTCGACTAGTGCATCTAAAAAAAAATTTAATACATTAAAAAGTGCAATATTTTCAATGAGATATTGAAGGAAGTGAAGATTTCATATATTTGAGACTCATTACATGTAAACTAAAATGCGTCAAGCATTTTTCTCTATTAATTTTGATAATTAAGGCACATTGCTCAATAATTTTAAATAAAAGCATCTCAAATTATTAGAATATTTCATTTCGATTTGGAGTAAATTACTATTCAAACTGTATAAATGCCGTGTATCTCTTAATCGAGCTCAATACGCACAACTACAATCATGGGGAAGACTGCTGACTTGACAGCTGGAAAGAAAGATGATCGTCTACATCCTCCACAAGGAGTTCAACCCACAGAACGTCACTGCTGAAAAGGATGGCTGTTCGCAGTGCGCTGTATCAAAGCATATTGTTACGTAGGCGGGCGGCGGCTGACGACCATCATGCCCTGCGGCATCTTTCTATGGGGTTCTACGAGTTTGGGGGCGGGGCTTTGTGTTCACCCTGTTGGGGAAGTTATGGGATGTTAGTGGCTTTGGCCTGGTTCTCAGTGTTTAGTCATGCTCTTAGCTTAATTGCTAACTCCTTTGCTTATGGTCCAGCTCAGCTTATAGCTGATTTGGGTGTGTGGGTCTCGGGGTGAAAGTGATTCCCATGCTGTACTGTTGCTCACTTGTATCTCCAAGAATCATTCTGGCGGTAAAACGCTACAATATTAATGGAAAGTTGACTGGAAGGGAAATGTGTTGTAGGAAAAGGTGCAAAAGCAACAGGGATGAAGAAAAAGTTGATTCAAGATGTTGGGAGAGCTATAAAAGGAAGAGACTGAAGCTGGTATCAGTGCATCAAGAGCCACCACATACAGACATCTTCAGGAAAGAGGCAACAACTGTTGCATTTCTAATATCAAGCCGCTCCTGAACCTGAGACAACTTCAGAAGCCTCTTACCTGGGCTAAACAGAAAATGAACTGGACTGTTGCTCAATGGTACAAAGTCCTCTTTTCAGATGAGAGTATATTTTGCATTTCATTCGGAAATCAAGCTCCTACGGTCTGGAATAAGAGTGGAGAGGCAAAGAATTCAAGGTGCTTGAAGTTTCTGCAGTCTGTGATGAATTGTTGTTCCATGTCATCGTCTGATGTTTAGGTCTACTGTGTTTTGTCAAGTCCAAAGTCAACACATCCATCTATCAGGAGATTTTAGAGCACTTCATGCTTCCATTTGCTGACAAGCGTTATGAAGATGATGATTTACTTCTCCAGCAGGACCTAGCACCTGCCCACAGTGACAAAACTATTACCAAACTGTTTGCTGACCACAATATTACTGTGCTTCTCTTGATAGAGAATCTATGGGGTATTGTCAAGAGGAAGATCACCCGACCCAAAAATATAGATGAGCTGAAGGCCACAATCAAAGCAACTGGGGTTTCAATAACACCTCAGCAGTGCCAAAAGCTGATCGCCTCCATGCCATGCCGCATGACTCAGGCATATTGAGAAAAGAGTAAATTATGGGTGTTGAAAATTTCCAACGAAAATTCATTAGCTATGTTTTTATATATTGATAATTTCTGAGTCGCCTGTCATTTATAGCTTGATCACTTGTGCCTTCTGGCACTTACCTAGGTCTTATATGTATATCTATATGCAATAAACCAGCTGATCCAAAAAAAAATATCCTTGTTAAAGCCAGCACTAATGATTATAAAAGCCTGATCTGAGGTCTGTTGTGTGATTTGTGCTATGGCAATACGAGTTCAGCAGGTTGAGCTGATCCTGGATCAGTGTGAAAGAGTGAGAATATAAGAGTGATAAATGACTGGAGACAGACTGAGTCAGCACAAAGGGCGTTTAGATAAATGCAGGCAGGTAGAGGTACTGAGATGGAGCAGCGGATGAAGTGATGCGGATGTGTCTTTCCACCACAGACATTGAGGTAATTGCTGGGGATTAATGCATAATAGTTAAGACTGCAGCGAGGACAGCATTACATTAGGCAGTAATATCTCTGGGTCAAAGGTGCAAGTGTGAGTGAGTGCAAGTCTTTCTGTGTGTATGTGTGTATGTGTGTGCGTGTGTCAGTGTGTGAAAAATGAGAGAGAGAGAGAGAGAGAGAGAGAGAGAGAGAGAGCGAGAGAGAGAGAGCGAGTATGTGTGTGTGTGTGTGTGTGAGAGAGAGAGAGAGAGTTAACAAGGGTCAGTGAGTGAATCAGTAACTGTGAGAAAGAAACCGAGCAAGTGTGTGTGTTCGTGTGCGTGTGTGCGCGCGTACATGTGCATGTGTGTGTTTGTTTTTATTAGCCCACCTAAAATCACTGCAGCATTTTCCTGTAAGTACTTTTCCTTTTACGGTCTATTTCGGGAATGGTTTGGATGACATGATGCTAGAGGGATCTGCAGTGGCGTGTCATCTTGAGTCAATATGAGTCACTTTTGAGTCGCCATCACACATCAGCGTTACCATGACACAGAAGTCTAGGATCGGTTACTCTCTCGCTTTCCTTCTGGAGAGTTGGCTAAGGTGGGGTTAGAAACGAACAAGGACTCCTTGTCAAAAATCCCCTAGAATGTTATCAAAGAGGCTCTGAAATTTTAAATGCAGAGGCAAAAATAACCACAGACTGCTAAATATACAGACTATGTCTCAGTATATTCGATCCAGCTTTAAGGAAAATGTCTAGTTGTAGTGTTTCTAAATCTGACCCATTTCATTGTGGAATATATTTATTTAACTATTTTTATTTATTTAACAATTTTTTTTTATTAAATTGGGGCCTCCTGTGTGGCGTAACTGCCTAAGGATTAATTTATCAGCGGCAGATCTGAGTTACAGTAGTAGATCTTTTACCTGTTAGTTTTACTGTAGCTACTACAGAATAGATTAATAACGGAATAATAAAATGGCAGGTTTGGTGTGATAGTAACAATGACGCTATATGGTGAGATTAAATCTTTAAATCAAGAAAATTCACACCTTTCTTGATATATACAGTACAGCATCTTTTACAGTGGTCTCTTGGTTAGAAGACAGGTCTTCTTCTCTCCTTGTCAATCAAATAGTTGCTATCCAATTAAACGTATACATGTTAGGACTCCCTCTGATAATGTTGCCTAAGCAACAGTTTGCAAAGCTGTGAGACAATAAGGGAGAAAAACAGTGATGGGGAAAAAAAAGTGAAGGCTGGGTGGCTGGGTGCTTTTCTCTCATGCTGTGCACTGCCTTTTTCTAAGGTTTGAAAAAATGCCATCGTAAAGGTCAAATTTCACCTCTTGATGAAAAAACAGATGAATTTCTGACACTGTCTCTGCAGCTGTCTTCTCATGTTTTAGCTCTTAGCTGTGATTTTGCCACCTAAGCCACGCAACCCAAAAATGAGAACCACAAGCACACTGAAACAGCGAGGACAGGATTAAATAATCACGCACGAGACAAAAAAAAAAAAAAAAGACCCACTAAAATTTTCCGCCTGGCCGTTTTCAATTTTCTGCTCGTTTGGCCAAGACTCAGCTCATGTTTCCGAACAACTCCTCGCCCCGTACCCGTCCTAATTAGCCAATCCGGGCCCGCGGAGATGAGCTGATTTGCATAATTTAATCGTAAAGTGGTGATACAAATTTCAAAATGCTGCAATCGTCAAATGATCTTTTCATCCTCCCGGGGAGAAAAATATTAATACAATTAGGCCGTAATTCAACAAGGAGAGGAAGGGATAAGAGGGGGAGAAAAGAAACACTTCGAGCGTGCCCTTGTTAATTAATTTTTCTGCAGAGAATCGGTTTCTCCTTGTGACTATTTTAGCTGTAACCGGAATGTGCAGGAGCAGGGAGGTGCGATTTCACCCTATCAGGCATTCTCGTCTGTTCCTGATGACTCGTGTCATAGTCACTTAACATCTAGCAAAGAGCAGTGAGAGAAGAGAGAGAGAATGAAGATAACTAGACAGTCCTGAGCCAGTCATTACATCACCCTCCCCCAAGATAGGCTGCTTCTCACACTAGCACTGTTCACAAAAAGGCTCTCTTTAGTATTTGATTAAGTAAAATGACATGTCTCAAACAGTGCACTAAACATTCAAATGTATGCATGATGATGAGTGAACTTTTCTTTTTCTGTTAAAAAAAAAAAAAACGGAGCTGCACAAAATCACAACAAATGACACATCATGTTGAAATTAGTTACTTGTATCATATGTAGGCAAATGGTTTTTAATCAGCTCCGTTTAATTTTATGGCTCTTGTTCCACTTTGCGCACACCCTAATGCCGCTGAGTGACAAGTTAAATTAATAAAGACAGGCACTTTAACCCATTAAGATATGTTTTTCACCAGGTTCACATATTGACGTAGCTTCGACTACATTGCTAATAAAATGTAATGCAGTTTGAATAGCAGTAACAGAACCTGGCAGCTGCACCCACTGAAATTCATGCTCAGATCTCACCTAAATTTATATATATATTTTTTAAAAACTTTTTATAAACCTGATTTTAGTTCTAAGTTTTAATATGAATAAAAAGTTTGCTATGAACCTGATGTCAGATTAAAAAAAAAAGAAAATAGACCACACTTCTATAGTAGTGTACATATGCCTACACGATACCATTAATTTCATTCAAATGAAGCGATTGCACTGGACTGTCCTTTGCCCATTTTTTTAATTTAAAAAAGTATTAAATTAATGACATTTTTTAAAAACATTTTTTTTAGTACGGATATTGTTACAGATGTTTCTTTCAGGAATTCTGCATTATTGAGTCACTACATAAATAATTCAAACATTACTTTTGAAAAATTGCATTTGAAAAATGTTTGTATGTCAGTAAACAAAAGCAACTTATATAAGAGACCACTTTTCAGACAGAAAAGCATAAGGAATGCTCCTTGGTTTTGCTGTAAAGAAAAAAGAAAAAAAAAGAAGCAAGTGTGTCAGTCAAAGTCTCCAGAACAACTGTTGCAGATTCTCCAAGATGCTCAGGAAAACTCACCAGCTGGTTTCCTTATAAAACTGCACACATTGTATATAGGACTACTGTTTAAGAAAAAAAATGCAAAGGTCATCAAAGGGTCGTCACACCAAATACTGGACTTTGTGTCCATCACTCTTTACTGATGTTTTAGTGTTTTTCGTTTAAGTAGAAATATTTAATTGCATTATTTTTTAAGTCATTTTTATTTTACAGCATTTCATTATATATATATTATATATATATTATTATATATATATATATCACAACACAAGCACAACTTCTTTTCACTCAAATTCATTTTCTCAACTCTTGATTTGGATTCCTTTCCTTGAATTATGATGGTAGCTTGATGGATACGTTTCTGGTATTGGCAAATTTAAAGCACCTCCAGAATGCAGGGTGTAAATAAAGAATCGCTGTATGTATATACCATGTAAATAAGGACTTTTTAAGATATAAAACCACTCATCTTAATTTTTTTTTTTACATTTTATAAACACAAACATGCATCTAATTATTAGCTTACAATTGAATTTTTAAAAAATGCATTTTAACGCACTCTCATGTACTTTAGTTTATTTTTAAATGGTCAGATATATGTACATAATTATGGGCTTTTGAAGACTGCGACAGATGCGCCATGAAACCTCTTGTAATGTACAGTAGGCTGTATTTCCTGGCTATGTTTGTGCACTATAAATGTTAATAATATTATTTTTTAACTATGAGGCTGTATGGTTTATGATGGCCGTGTGATTTGTGTACCTACTGATCGCTTATTAACTTTGACTTTTGTTTCAAGGACATGTTTTGATGTAGCACTGAAAAACAGGTGGTTTTATGATATATGCTCATTTATGACAAGCAACTGGATCAACACTCCACATTGATTGCAATCTCTTACAACAATAAAGACATTATGGTTTGCTATTCTTAGGCCTATAAATCAGTTGCGCAATGAAATATTGTACGCGTTCATAATCCTGATATGTGACTTCAGATAATGTTTTATCACGTTAAAATTCTGCAACATGACAAATCTCTTGATGATGACGATCAGCAAGAGTACAGCTAGGCTTGAATTGACTAGTTTGACTTCTGATGATTACTTGTTTACTTGATTACTTGTTAATAACATTCAAAATTAAAGACCGTTGATTTTTTTTTTCCCCCAAATAAAGCTATTCAGTCCAGTTATATGCATTTATGTTCCAGTGCTTAGACCCTAATGCAGTGTAGCCTCTACAATGTTGTTCACGCTTATGTTTTTTGTGCTTGGACCCCAGTCACCACTAACCCCTTTAATCACATTTATGTCTCAGGTTTGATTCTTTATATTTTGCAAACTGACTAATCCATACTGCTGTACTTTCCAGTAGTCTGGATCAAATCTGAAAAAAAAATTATAAACCCATCTTTTTCTAAACCAATCAAATACACATGTATTGATAATATTGGACCAGAAAGTGTATTTCAAAGAAATAAAAAGCCTGTAATTTTTTTCCAAACCACTGACACACATAAGAAAAAGTGTGAACAATTTCAGTAATCAGCTTTGGTGGTCTGAAGTTGTATTTAGACAAAGATCAGATCGTGAATTTTATTTCAGTTTGGGCCCTAAAGTGATTTTTGACAGATTTCAGAAGGGAAAAAAAACGATTTCAATTCAGAAATCAGGACTACACCAAACTTGCGCACATGTGCACATCATTACACTTCCAACCCTCAGCCTCTAATCTATTTTTCCCACGGCTGAACTCATTACATTTGTAAATGAACGAAACAGCAGCGTTAATATAGTGCAAACTGGATTACAACTGCATGCTGGGAGATAATTACTGTCTGTTATTATAATGAAATTATTATCACTGCATTCACGTTATAGGCTTGGGTGGGCTTACAGGTGGAGGCAAAAACCATTAATTACTCGTGTTTTGTTGTTTTTCCAGTTTCCAAGAAGAGATAAGAACAAAACATCTCTTACTGTGCAAAGAACAACAGTGTGCACTGAGTGGAGAGGAGACGAGCAGAATGAAGCCGTGACATGTTATCAATACTGAGGCATTAGAGCTGATTGAGGCGGAAATAGACAAGTCGCCCTTCATCATGTACACACGCGCACAGAGAGAGAGAGAGAGAGAGAGAGAGAGAGAGAGAGAGAGAGAGAGAGAGA
>JAOVYU010000033.1:10339550-10354557 GCA_025674565.1 Synodontis membranacea
TGAAAATAAATTAAATGATCAAATAATATGCACGAATTACCAAAATCTAATTAAGGAATCTGTATAAATCCTTTTAAAAAATATATGTTCAATATATGTTTTGTATATATCATCTATATATAAAATTGCATTTTAGTCTTCTTATGTTTACTACATTTTATATATTATTCTTTTGTTTTATTGTCAAGTTGAGGTGGTTATACTGTAATGTACTCCTAAGGGAAAAGAAAAAAAAAATTCCCAAATTTCCAAAAAAAATCGTAAGTAAAAAATCTATTAGATATAATAATATATTACATGTAATAATATTTTAAAGTAATTTCTAAATAAATTATGAAGCAATATTTTTTTCCTTTTTACTGATTATTCTTGCATGTAATTATTTGACATGCAAATAATTACACTTTTTGCAGCACTTTTTGCAGCACTTTATATTTTTTCCTTTTTTTTGTACATATTGTATATATTTTTTTACATTTATTATATTTAATTTAATATATATGTATGTATACTATAAAAGGAGCGTGGAAGGTGTGCACTTGAATTTATGTATTTATTTACTTACTTAGTTAGTTAGTTAGGTAGTTAGTGCCTATTTCCTTCCAAACTTATAATGTATCAAACTTTAACCTTAATCTGTGTAATGCAACTTGGAAAAAAAACATGTAAACCTGTCTTTCTGCATCATTGAAAGCACAGGGTGAGCCATTACACATTACAGTACTATAGAAGCCAATTCATTTGTTAGCTCTCATTCCCAGGATTTTACACAGCAAGCTTCTACTGTCCTTAAATCCCTAAATTCATTTATGCAATTAAATGTGAATCATGGCTGTCTAAGGCATGTACTGTATTATACAGTATATGACAGAGTATAACAGGACTAAAGCCTGCCTTAATGAAAATGTGTGACTGAGGTTATGAAGGCTAATAAAAATTGTTTATGACTCAAGCATAATACACATCCATACACTCTGGACAGTGAGCAGAGCTCTGTTTGTGAAGATTTAAGGTTTCTCTAGGAAACAGCTATGATTATATATTGCTTTCTGCTGGTCGCACTGTGAGGGAGAACAGAAATAGTCTTCTTCGCGGAACAGATCAGTGAAATAAATATGCTACATACATGACTCATCAAAGAAATATAATAAAGAAAATGAAGTAATGGCATCGTCAGACTTGTCCTTGTACTGGACTTCATAATGCTTCATCCTGAATACCGCTCACTCCTCTGATCAAAGTCAAGGAGAGAGGATCATCTCTCGAGTGTTATGAAGGTGAGCTCGATCTACTGTATGGGACACTCCTTTAATAACACTACATTAACTCCTGGTTTTCATCCATGATCGCCTGAACAAGCATTTTGCTTATTTTTAATAACTGGCCAAAATGAATCTTAGTGACAGACAGCGAGGTGGCACACTGGTCCAGTGATTAGCTCAGTCATCTCACATTAAGAAGGTCCTAGGTTCGGTCTCCAGGTTGACCAGAGCGCCTTTCTGTGTGGAGCTTGAATGTTCTCAACATGTGGGTTTCTTTCAGCTAATCCGGTTTCATCCCACAGTCCAAAGACATGTGGATTAGATTAATTGACTACTCTAAGTTGCCCATAAGTGTGAATGGATGTTCATCACTGCGTTGGCTCTGATGCAGATTGGCAACCCACCTTGCGCCTGAAGTTGGCTGGGACTGGCTCCAGCTTCCCCACAACCTGTAATAGATAAGCAGTATAGAAAATGAATTAATGAATGACAGAAGGCGGCTGATTTGCCTTCAATAACAGTCATTTCCAATTACACATGAAAAGATGGAATTCCTGAAAGGGACGTCCAAATGATCTCTGAAACGTGTGAACGTATCATCATGCATCATTACATTTGCTCATTTACTATTGCTCACTTACGTACTAGTGTAAGATTGATATGAAGAGCAATTCCTCAAGTGACGGCAGCTGTTGTTGTTTCTTCTTCCCAAGAAGGAAAATTGAAAAAGAAAAAGAATTAATAAAATACAAAAAGAGAAAAATAGGAAATCAGAAGATAAAAAAAGAAAAAACTTATGTATCTTATGTCAAAATAATTAGCTTATATACATATACACATGCCCAGAAACAAAACAAACAATTTGGCAGCAAAATAGCAATGAATACATGGGGAAAAAAATAATAATAAAAAAAATTGAGGAGCTATGTTCCTTGTCAAAGTGTTTACTGGATAACATAGCTGGCTAAATACTGTAGCTTGCTAGATAACTAAGGCTAACTAGAACGTTAGCTAAGCTTTCTAAATTAAGTGAGAACTCGAGATTTTACCCATCACAAATAGGTAACACACCAGAATGTCAGAATGTTTGCAGTACTTTAGACAAGTGAACAGAATTATTGCCTACAATGAAGAAGACGGAATCAAATTTGTCCAAAATGCTTCAGATAAATTTTTGAAGCATACAGTCTGTTTCTTCTGAAAGTGCTGCCTAATTAGCGAGCAGCCTTTTAACTTGAACACAGTGCGTGAGGGCATCGTGTTAGCTGGCTTATGAAGCTTCTCAAATGAGCACTAAAATCAGTTCAAGGTTATACCACTAGCCCTAACTTACTACACTACTACTGTTTATTAGGACTTATTCACTTCTTAAAAAGTGAAAAAAAAAAAAAAAACCCACTATGGCTAACTCTTGTGACCTCAGAAGGGGTGTGATTTTTTTTATACTTTCATTCAGGGGTGGAGAAAGGTCGAGGGCTATTTGCTAATGCTTAACAGCATGCTGATTTTGATGGATCTGCACAATAAGTACCGGACTTGCTCTCAGGTGCTCTCTCTCTCGCACGCGGGTTCTTCACAGATCATAGAGCATCTTCCCTCTATCGCTCTTTCTCATTCCTGTGAACACACTCTCTCTCAAACACACACACACACACACACACACCTGAGCCCCTAGTGCGTTCACTCCACATAACATCCATCACACACAAACTAGAAGGCTCCTTCAGCTGGCAAATAACCTTCATTCAAGGAGTGAAGTGGACGTGAATAAAGACTTCCACACAGTCACTTGGGGAGTAGATATAGCAAGACGTACAGGAAAATATAATACTGATTCGTATTCAAATCTTAGCCTTTAGAGTAATAACAAATTAGTGTGAAGGAGCAGGGTGTCATGTTTACCACGATGTGAAGGTCTATAAGCACTGCTTATATTGGGGGCAATAATTTTAGCCCAGGTTTTGTTTTTTTTTTTTGCTTAAGGAAAAATAACAAGCTGACCGTTTTCTAACTGGATATCTGCTTACACACGACAATTAAAAAGTTAGCTAGCCAGTTAGCTAGCTAAATAAAGTTAGCTAGCCAGTTTCATAATTCTATTTTAAAGCAGGATTGTTCCACAATACCACACCACTAATGAACATGGGATTTTATTTTCTATTTCATAGTTCCATCTGCCACAGATATAAGCTTTCTCTACCCCACTTGAAGATAGATGGCGGCTAGTTTGCTAACTAACAAGTTTGCTACCTAACAAATTAGCTATACAGATTACAAACTTAAAATTTCTCCTCCCTTCCGGCTGCCTTCCGGCTGCCAGCCGGAAGCCAGCCAGAAGCCAGCCGGAAGGGAGTGCCCCCCTTCTTCTAGGGCTGTGCCTATATTTCACTCTTAACCTGCCCATTTATTCACTTGCAGGGTGTTACCATGTGATGGCGCTTTATTTACAAAAAAGATTACATTTGTGGTCAGAAGTTTACATACACTCATGAGCTGTTACTTTTAAAAGGGTTGAATGAATGTACCGCAAACGTATTTTATGACTTTTATGAAAAACAAGAATTTGGTGCAAACGTTTGAATTTATTTTGGATTTCTGTAATCCACACAGATTTTGTCAAAATTGTGTATACCAAACTAAAAAAATGTTCTTTCACAACAGAACAGGTCTCAACCAAAGGCTTTTCATAGCCATCAACAAGCTTGAGGCATAATTCTGGCTGTATATTTCATCACTCTTTTTGACAGAATTGGTAGAGTTAATTTAAACTGGTTGGTTTCCTGGCACAGACCCAGATTTTAAGCATAGTCCACAAATTTGCAATAGCTTTCAGTTCAGGGCTTTGGGAAGGCCATACCAGAAGCTAAATAATAGCCTGCTTTATCCATTCCAAAACCAGTTTTGATGTGTGTTGGGATCATTGTGTATAATGATTTACAGATTTCCCACAGATTTCTTTGATTTCTCCAATGCTTTTTTAACAAAATTCAGTGACTGCTACTGGGAAGACTGAATTACTGACAGCTGACAGGCATATCTTTTTTGCTACAGGACATTACACTCTACCTCTGCCTGACATGAGCTGCTACAGCTTTTAATTGTATCTTTTTTATCATATTATATATATAAGGCATAACATTATGACCATATGCCTAATATTGTGTTGGTCCCGTTTTGCTGCCAAAACAGCCATGACTCCACTAGACCCCTGAAGGCGTGCTGTGGTATCTGGCACCAAGACGTTAGCAGCGAATCCCTTAAGTCCTATAAGTTATGAGGTGGGAGCTCCATGGCTCGGACTTGTTTGTCCAGCATATCCCACAGATGCTCAATTGGATTGAGATTTGGAGGCCAAGTCAACAACTAAAACTCTTTGTTGTGCTCCTCAAACCATTCCTGAACCATTTTTGCTTTGTGGCAAGGCGCGTTATTCTGCTGAATGAGGCCACAGCCATCAGGGAATACTGTTTCTATGAAAGCGTGTACATGGTCTGCAACAATGCTTAGGTAGGTGGTACATGATTGTTTCAAAGTAACATCCACATGTATGGCAGGACCCAAGGATTCCCAGCAGAACATTGCCCAAAACATCAGACTTCCTCCTCTGGCTTGCCTTCTTCCCACATCCAGGTGCCATGCTGACACAGCCTTTGGGTTTCCGTAGTGTACTTGATGTTGGATCCTGAACTAACATGAACTAGTGGCAGTGTTTTATTGCTTAACACAGCTATACTATTACTCATAATAATAATATAGCTGTGTTCACACATGATAACTGAAAACACTTTTGTCAAACAGCACAGTTGACAAATATTTAGAAGTTCACAAACTAGCTTTATAACTCCATTTTTTAAGGCCTGACTGTTACCAAAACACAAACAGTCTACTTTTCCTTCAACTCATCTTAAGCACTGCCAAAAGCATTTGGCTAAACTATGTAGTGGACTTTCATGTCCCAATATTTTATATATTTGCTTTTGATTTCTTATTTAGGGAGGTCAAATCTGGGTTTGACTTTGATACTACAGGGACACTGACTTCCCCTGGACTCCAACTGCTACAATTTGACCAGTTTAACCAGCATTTTTGAAAGCAGGATGTGGGGGAAAAAATAGAAAATGACAAAACCTTACCAGGCATGGGAATCTAGGGATCTTTATTTATCTTGCAACAAATTCAGATTATGAATGTTGTAACTCATCTTACTGAGGATCGTTGAAGTGTTCGAATGAGAACTAAAAAACCTCTTGAATCTCATCATGGCCGTATGAATCAAAACGGAGAGCAAGAGGCCTGTCAACATAAGCGCTCACCACTGACACACAGCCTTGGGGAGAGTCATTTTATAAGGTGGAGCTGCCATCAAAGGAAATTGAGCTTTGGGAAGTGCCTAGTTAGAGGAAAGATATGAAGCTGGCTCTTCCTGAAAATGGAGGCCAGGGAAGTAGTTTAATGTATGAGATTTTGGATTAATGTTTTGTCATAGCTAGCCAAGATACTCATCTCGGATCAGCGTATTGTAAACAAGTTGTAATCTTATTAATGAGAAGAGAAACAGTAGACGTCTTCCTGTATGGATTTTCAAAAGGCTTCTCCCTGTGTTAAGAACTGTACAGTAAACCCTCGTTTATCGCGGTTAATCCGTTCCAGACTCTACCGCGGTAAGTGAATTTTCCGCGAAGTTAGAGCATAGAAAATCTGTTTACGACCTTCTAAATACGGTTTTTAACATTATTAGAGCCCTCTTGACATGAAATAAAACCCGATTTTTAAAAATAAAGTTAATAAAAAATAACAATAATTGACTAATAATTGAATTAATTGACTAACAATAATTGACTAATAATTGAATAATTGCAACCTGCATTTTCACTGTCTAGATCAACTTTTTAATGAATATACTGTATTTGAAAAAAGTATTAGAGTATTAGAGTGAAGCCGCAAAATTCAAACCGCGAAGTGGTGATGGTTTACTGTATTAGATATTTTTTTTTAACATTGTAAGATAATGTTGTAACTTCTCAGCGGTACAATAAAGTAGCTACTGGTGGAAAAATACTTTACTGCACACTTCAGACCTTGACCAATGCTTGCCTACTTTTTCTAAATTTGGAAATACTTCACATACAGTAAGTGCACAGATGAGCAAACCAGAAGTGTGTCTAAGGGTTTCCTGAAGCAAACAACACCAAAGACACTTGACCCATAAAATAATGCTTACATTTACACTTTTGGCAGATGTTTTTATACAAAGCAGCTTAGAACTGAGCTGAGCAGATGAGACTTAAAGTAAGTGCTTTACTTAAGGGCCCAGCATTTTCAGCTTGGCAGTACCATGATTTGAACTCACAATCTTCCAAATCAGTAGTCCAGAGCCTTATCACTGATGCTGCCTTGAAAAAAAAAAAGGCAAAGTTACATCAACCCCACTCTCCATGTAGACTACATTTTTGTGCAAACATGGCCTGATTGTGAATGGCAGGGTGCTTCCGGTGCTGTCACCAACAATGTCTGACCGATCTAAGCATGCGGTGGGAGGTGTTTGCTTGACCAGATTGATTGAGCATAAACATTAGTCCATCCACACTCATCCACCCTTAGACAAATAACAACATAGTCAGTGCTAGATCTGTGCTGAGTCCCCCTGGGAGAAACGGTAGGTCAGTCAGTCATCACTTCTAAATGAGTGTGATAGAGACCTCATCATTGTGAGCCTCCTTGAAGCTGGTGAAACCATGCCTCCTCACTGTATCATCGCTAATGGGAATGGATTATGCGCGTGCGGGGGTGCGAGACGTGGTTTAGCGACCTTCAGAACGCTTAATTGAAACAAGTATCGAGACCTGGCAGCGCCGTAATCAACAAAAACCATGGGCTCATTAATCATTATAAATAGTGCTGTCGCAAAGGCGAGCACCAGCATCATCAGCTTCTTTTGTTTGTCTTCTAGTGAGGAGCGCGACTGGGCCAGGCGCGGGTTAATGGGAGCCGAAGCACCATTTCGGTGGCGACACTGATGAAAATGGGTGCGCAGGTGACAGCGCTCTATAAGGCTGATCATTAGGAAGTAATGGGGATTGATGCACTACGGATTGAGTTGGAAACAGGGCCAACATCCAGGAAGAGTTCAAGTTGGAGCTGGACAGCTTTGATGTAAAGCTTAATCTCAGACACCACAGAATGTGCCTTGCTTAGGCTTGTGTTTCTGGTACTTAATCACCAGAGTGTCACTGTTATGGCCTATTACTGTGGATTAATTCCCAAGAACAGACTTTGTGGTAGTAGTGGCAGTAAAGGTTATGGGCCAAGCTGCTCAATTCCCATGCTATCTGTTCCGTAATATCTGAATCCAGTACAGTGTGATTAGTTATAGCGTGAATTCAACAGTTTATGTGCCGAACACTGACAGGTGACACTATGAGGACTTCGGCGTACATACAGTCAAACCTATGTGTCACTCTTTGGATGGGCATGATGTTACATTGGGCCACTTTTTTTGACTTTAGAATCACTACAATATAGTTTTTCCCCGAGAAAACATCAGGTGAAGTGTTAAAATAGGCCACAAACTCTAGAATTGCACCCAGTTACTATAGCAGTGGACTAAAATGGACAGGAACTATTATACGGCATTCATCCAATTTTATAGAATTGGCGCTGTTATTTGGCGCTAGAGGCATGACCGTGCGTTCGGAAACAAATCACAAGTGACTTCTTCTTTTTTTTTTTTTGGTCAAGGAACATTATTTATTTATTTACAGTCTAGCAACATGATAGCTAGCAAATTTCTCTCCTAGCTAATATTAGGCTATAATGTTCCATCGTCTATTTAGTGGATGCACCTTCTCTAAGATGTTTAAATCAAATCAAATACCGTGTTATAAAGTGCTGAATCGTCTTTGGTCAAAAAATTTACTAATTATATAAACAAATTTATCCAATTTTTTCTTTTCATTTCACTTATATAGTTTCGCACTGGACAAATTTAGCTAATACAGTAATTGATATCTTTTCTGTAAATATACTCACTTCCAACATAGATACTACAGTGCTCGGAATAAAAAGGTTTTCATGTCGTCCTTTGGGAGAAAAGAGTTCAGACAGACAACAGAGGGTTTCTATTTCAGAAAGCATTCCGTATAATATAGACTAGTTATTGTTATAGCGACATGCCATTTTCAGCAACGCTTAATTGGGGGTGTTGATAAGACATTCTTACAGTATGCTTTATACAGATGTTTAGTGATTAGTATATTCGCTCACTCACTCATTTTCTATACTGCTTATCCATTGCGGGTCGCCAATCCATCACACGGCCTGATTAGTATATTACTTATAGCAAAATATTCCGTCACAAATGCTATACACAAAGAATCTGGCTGGTTGTCTGTTTGGGTTTATGTATATTCTAGATTCTACATTCGACCCCTGTTGCCTGTACTATTTTTGTAAAGAAAACACAAGTCTTGCAATCTGAGCCGGACTCAGACATACACCGCTGCTTCTCTGAAATTTAGACGATAAACCAAGAGGAAAGGTAACATTTGAACTCTTTGTGTTGTCTAGAAAATACCACCGAATCCAATCCCTGCCATCCAGACTCAAGAACACTGTACGGCCATACAATGTACTGAACTTTAAACCGAACATTCCATAAATGTGTTTCACCTCCACCTCCTGCTGAATAGTAGACGACTCTTTTCTCTCACACACACTTTTCACCTGCTGAATATAACATTTGACATTTTGAATTTCCTTTACAATGAATTTCAATAGTCACTTGTAGTTAATCACTAGCTGCAAATTCAAAATCTGTATTTCATCAAAATTAATGAATTGATTTCATTTAAGTGCTTGTGATGATTAGGTAGATGACCTTATCACATGCTGTGCACTGTCTCTTTATAAGGTTAGAAATAAAATCGGCCCCTTATAAAGGTCAATAATGCCCGTGAAATCCACGGAACAAAAAAAAAAAAAAAAAAACGAATGCATTCAAAATGGGTCTATTCATTTGTGGCGACCTTTATTTTGCATCCACATTGTAAAATCAGTGTCAGATGCAGACCTTAAGGTCAAACAGATATCTAACTGGGTTTATTAGGGCTTGAAAAAAATAATAATAATAACAAACCCCTAAATTAATCTGCATTATCACAATAATTAGTATTTTACATTTTAAACATCCAATTAACCTTGTGCAAGGTTTTTTATTTTAAATCAAATTCATCAACTTTTAGATTAATACCAGATGTTTTCCACCTACCTGCAAAACGACCCACCCTGTTGCTTCACTCGGAAGGGTAAAAGATGAAATTATTAACTTTATGGAGAAAATATTAATCATTATATAGTCGAACACACGACGTTGCAATTTAATTACAAACATTGTATTAAGTGAAACAGAACACAGGGGAATTTACATAAACATTTGCTAAAGGTTTATGCATTATTAAAAGGCCCTGACATTGTTTTTCATTTAACTGCTTCACTAATTAAAGCAATTAATACACGCATTAGCGTTGAGATATATGATAATTAGCCATTATTATGAGTGTCTTGGCTTTGTAACAATTTTAACAGTCAGTGTATTTCTCATCCAGTTTGACCCAATATTCTCATTGAAACTTTTGAAGTTGATACTTCTGTATGTTAAATCCTTTATGTTTACCGTGGTCTTACTGTTATTGAGGTATTAGGATAACAGATATTACACCCATACAACATTCAAAGTGATATTAGAGACATTTCGATGGGTCTTAAGAGTTCATTTCCTGTAGATTATTCCAGTAGCTAGTACTCAGGAAAAAAAAAAGCCCCCTTGCTGAATTACCACCCACAATCTTATTATACGATGACATGTCCGGCATGACAATAAACCATGTAAGAATTCATGAAACAATAGGGATTTCCCTCTATGGTGTCGTTGTTCATTAGCATATTCAATGATCTCTTGGGGGGAAAAAACTGTAAAAGCTACAGTTTTCAAAACAAGGGAAAATAAGACATGATTGTACCGTGTTACGGAGGATTCGGAAAATGACCGATGACATTTTTTTAGGCAACTGCACCTAGAGGTGACAAATGGTACACACATTTAACTAAAATCAAGGATCCATATTAATCTCTCAGGCTTCTATTAATAAAAAGTACTTCTACTTTAAATCCTCCTATCACATGCTGTGTTGATGCAAAACCTTGGTTGTCAGGTGGGTTATTTACCATTAAACTTTTGGACACAATAAATTGGCTACTACTAATTTTACTATACATTTCCTCCTGCCTCTCTTTCGATGAGCAGAAACTATTCTGTAATAAAAAAAAAATTCAACATTGCAGTGGATGGAGCGCTTTTCTGGGGAGGCACATAAACATAAAGCAAAATAAAACACATAAACATAAAGCAAAATAAATTTATATATTTTACACAGTTTTGTTTGAAATGGGATTCATTGGATTTTGGTGTAGGAAGGATTGGTACAATTGGTAAAAAAAAAAACAAAAAAAGATGACTACATGAACATATTCACATTTGTCTCATAGAATTGGTGGAAAAAGGATGGAAAAATTAAGGTGTAACTTCTCCTCCAGCTCGAGTCCAACTTCACCCACTGGAAAGAGGCTCTGTGGGGGGTGCCGATATATATACATATCTATATGAGGCAGGAATCTCTCAATGAGTCTCGATCAGCATATTTGAAAATGAGCACAGTTTCACACTCCCTCTCAAGACCTACCACTTCTGATTAGACAGCATTAACATTTTTTTTTTTATTATGTAGATAAGTACCAAACATGGCCCTACGTCAGCATCAGCTTTGTAAAGTTCAGGATGATTTTAATCAGTCGGCGGCATTTTGAGCCACTTTCAAGCCATAAAATGTCAATTTCTATTTGAAAAAAATTCTCAACATTAACACCAGCATTGCTTTGTATAATCACTGTCAAGTCATATATATATAATTTATTTTGTAGCTCAAAAAAACACATTTAAGTGTGCAGTACCTCTGTAGTATACACCAGTCCTACTGGCTTTAATGACGTTCCGTCATCTATTTAGTGGATGCACCTTCTCTGAGACGTTTAAATCAAATCATGTCACGCTACAAAGTGCTGAGTCTCCTTTGGGTGAAAAAATGTGCAAATTATGCACATAAATTTATCCAATTTTTTTCGCTGATCCCAAATGAACTCAATCGTTTCACTTCTATAGTTTCGCACTGGACAAATTTAGCTAACAAATAAAGTAATCTAAATCTTTTCTGTAAGTACTCTCACTTCCAACATAGATACTACAATGCTCAAAAAAAAAAAAAAAAAAAAAGGCTTTCAGGTTGTCCTTTTGGAGAAAAGAGTTCTTTGTAGGAACCCTACAAAAGACAGAAAACAGAGGGTTTCTATTTCAGAAAGCATTCCCTGTTAGCGATCCAGATCTCATAACCATCCAAACAACCCTTAAAGCCTTTTATATGACTGCGATTTCCTAAATAGTGCAAATCAGTCTGCTAAGAGCCACAGATTGTCTGATATCATTTGTGCACTTTTCTGGCCACAAGCTTCAGGATTAATCAAGATGCAATCAACAGGTTTCAGTGGTAAATCAAATTTCTTTATCACAGAGTTTTATTTACAGGAAGTGATCAGGGGCTTGTTATCTGTCAGGCCAGTCAACAAATTGGTTCTTACTTTAAGTCATATTAACTGATGGAATGCACCAGATTCTTGGGTTCTAAAGCAAAATCTATAGGTCTGGCTTAAGAACCCAGTCGACGGTCAGATCATTTGCTCACTGTGTACTAAGACTTCATAAAAGCGAGCCATAAATGAAACAGTTCCTTTAGATTTGCAAACAAATCCGATGCCTGTAAGGCATGACGAAGTGCTTCGTGCCAGGAAGCTACTTCGTACTAACAAGCCACTCGTGCTGCAGGTTCATAAAGCCGTCCCATACATTAACTCTGTAAACAAAGCACTACGGTGACGAATGCTTGGCTTTCGCTTGCTGTAATTAAATCATCACATTTAATCAGAGGACGTACTCCAGGAGAGCTCTCTCCGCGAATCGGGAGGCCGTGTCTCCATACGGCCAAGGCGATTAAAGACGCATCAGCTAAATGAGTTCTCCATCGCCATGGGGGACCTTCTGTCTGCAGGAGCCAAGGACACAAGCACCTCTCGCAGCTCCAGCCCTGCTGGACACTAATGAAGCCAGCGATGGCTACAAGTTTTCTTTCATGCTGATCTGTTAGCAGCTTCTCCCAAACAAAGCCCTAAGCTGGACTGTTTTAGGAGAAATGAGTGAGCAGGGATGACCTACAGGTTCACAACAAGGTTTAAAAAAAAAAAAGGAAAAAAAAACAAAAAAAACACCTGTTGCATGAGTTAAGAGTACTCAGTATTAGAGTTCAGTGGATCAGGCTTGTAAAGCTTACAGCGAAAGTGTAAAAATGAGGAAAATCTCAGCAATATACGCAGAAATATTGCGGTCAACAAGAACAACGCTGATCACAAACTGTAATTATTTTAGTTTTTTTTTTTTTTTCTTAAAGCATAGCTTCAAACAATGATACCTTTCATCCATGTTTTGGCTTGAAATGAAATTCAATCACACCATCCTAACTTATTTAAACTCTTTCATGAAATCCTTTTTTGCAGGCAACTTTATAGCATTATGATCCCATAATTCTGTTCATGTTTTTATTGTGCTTGTTCGAATACATAATCTATATTCTGTACAATGTCTATAGTTTCTATAGCAACACGGGTATGATCAGTGCTCCAAATAAACAGATTTAAAAATAAATAAATAAATAAATGAATGAATGAATGAATGAATGAATGTATGGAAGAAGTAGTTTAGGAGAAGTTTATTTAGCAACTCAAGTGTAAAAATCTGAGATACTACAAAAGGCAACAACGAAAATACTACAATACTATTATATTCCATAATGTACTATTATAGTATTATATTATAGTATGTTATAGAATTATAATCGCATTGTAATAGTATTCTTGTATGTTATACCATTATACAATCAAAATACTTTAGTACACTTTGTTGCTTGTTGTTAACGGCTGTTAGTTTCCTGCCCAGGGGGTACCCCGCCTCTCACCCAAAGTCCGCTGGGATTGGCTCCAGCTTCCCTGCGACTCTAACAGACAGGCGATATAAATAATGGATGGATGATCTCATTGTTAAAGCTGAACCTGGCCATAATCTCAAAATCCAACATTCAGCGCTACAAGATCACTCAGCGCTGCATGTTGTCTCCACCTAGTGGACAAACCACACAAACACACAGTCCATCTTATTAATCTGACCTGAAAAGCCAAATTACTGTTTTTAGAATTTATCATCGCTGCCTGGCTGTTTGCTGAAATCTCATGCCATCTCACAACAAACAACCAAAACATTCACACTGTGAGCCAATACAAAAATCTCTCATCATCAAACCAAAACATTTATAACAATGACAAACACCTAAATACATTTTAAATACTGGATACATGAATGCACAAAAAGTTCACTGAGCATAGACAAAAGGAGGTCATTTAACAAAGAGAAAGAAAGGATCAAATAAAAACAAGGTGGAGCATGCAAAAACAAACTCCTTATTAAATGTTACAATCTCTTGATGAAGAGTCATTTTTCGAGTCATTTTTCCGTTTAAAGATGCTGAGCTTGGTGTGACTTATCCTTGGCTTGTACTGACGTCAGAGGCCTGGAACAGAAAGGAAGACACAAGGGTAATGTATCCGAGTTCATATTTATGGTTAAATACTACAGGACATTTTACAAAACTGAGAATCATGCATTTGCATAGTAGTAGTCACATACTGTACATATACATTCGTATAAGGTTTAAAAAAAAATTAAAATAAAAACAGAAGAAGAAATGTATTTTGCTCCTGATTTCTTAAAGGGTTGAATGTGAACATTTGCACACTTGGGGAAAAAACAAAAGGGAAACAAATACAAATGAAAACGGCAAAACAAAATAAAACAAATGTTTAAAAACTACGTCCACAGGGGATTCTGTCTTTCACGCGTAAAACGGCACATCATCATCATCATCTCCATTTTGTGTTTGGGGAATTTTTAGCTGAAGTGCAAAATATCATGTGGCTGTTTATGCAAAAAGAGTCATTTATCACATGCAGTGCAATTTACCACAACCTGCAGGTTACTTCTGAAAGTGAGCTAAACTGTGTGCAAAACTGATGACGTTAATTCACAATAGAATCCTGAGTTCACACCAGACATCACGTTTAAAGTTCATTCCGAGGCTGATTTATACACTGTACGGCCGGAAAGTTTGTGGACACCTTTATCACACCCATATGTGCTTGCTGAACATCCCATTCCAGTTTTATTAATCCTTTGCTGTTCTAATAAGCTCCACGCTTCTGGAAGGCTTTATGCAAGATTTGTGTTCATTCAGCTACGAGAGCGTTACTGAGGTCGGGCCCTGATGTAAGTGGAGGAGATCTTTAGAAATGCTTCAGGGGTAAACTGATAAATTCACAGAAAAGTGTTCATACCCATTACAAACTACAACTTTTCTTTTCTTAGTTTCTAATAACTTAAAAAAAAAAAAAAAAAAATATATATATATATATATATCAAAATACACACACACACACACACACACTGAACAAAAATATAATCTCAACACTTTCGGTTTTGCTCCCACTTTGCATGAGCTGAACTCAAAAATCTCATGCATTCTACATACACAAAAGAC
>JAOVYU010000033.1:10453019-10470153 GCA_025674565.1 Synodontis membranacea
GGACGTCTAAAACTACAAAGCCTCGGAACAGACCTGTTTGATTGCCAAGCGCTTTGATGTTGCCCCAGGCGTTTTTCTCCGCTGCATTGTGGGTAGCGTAGTTCTACCGCAGTAAGAGGCAGTTTTTGTTTGGGGCCACAAAGAGAACTTGTGTAGCCGACTCGGAAGTGTCTGGATGAATGTTATCAACGCAGCAGCCGGTTCGAAAAAGAAGAAAAGGCCCTTTCAGGCAGACAAATGTCCTGAAAGCAGAGATATGGCCTCTGCCCTGTGTGTGTCGGTCGTCCTCGCAGCGCTACTGTGCTTCTTTTCAGACAAGAACAGAAAGGACGACTCTGTCATTCCTTCACGGAAAAGTGCGATGAGTCGTGCGTGGAAGACTGTACGGTTTTAAACACGGAGTGAGGGCTTTCGGTGGTGTATACAAACACACTGGTCTTGTTTGATGGTCGAAAGTGCACTTTCCCCTTAAAAAGTGTCACCTCTGAAAATCGCGAAAGATATTGTTACTGCACATAGAAATGTAGCAGAACGTGGTCCATAAATAAGTCAGTTTAAACTTGACAATACTTTAGAAAAGAATTCAGATACTCCATTAATATCAAACTGTTGCTACTAAAATGTAGCATCATGTTTGAAAGCGATGCATTGTGTTTACACTAGTAATGTTTTGGAAAGTATTTTTAATGTCATCGTTCGTTTAAAAAAAATGTCAAACAGCAAACACAAGCTGAACACTGTGGTGCTTCTTGAGACCCATTTTTTTCTTCTACAGTGTTTTCTTTAACTCTTGAAGTTCATACACTTTGGTTTACTTGGTGCTTTTACAATACCAAAGACATTACGTGGCTTCGAAAGTTTATAATCTGTTCACATTGTTATTGGCTTAAGCTGCAGTTTGCGGTTTACTGTCAGTGTCGGTTTATAGTTCACTGTCAGCGAATATGTATAAAGGTTTGTACTGTAGTGACGTGAACGCTTAAACACAATCAGTCCTTCTGTTGAACAGTAAATAAAACTGTCAAGCCATGAACTACCATTTTTATTCTGCACAAATATTAAGCAGCTTTTCAATAGGCGTCTTGTTTATTCTTTAAGTTGGACCATAGCATCATTGCCATATTGTCGGCAGATTGTAGGTTCGAATGCCGATGGTGCCACAGCAGTCCGTGGTCATGCAGTAAGTGAGCAGAAATTGACTGTGCTTTCTCTTTCTAGTGTCAATCACGGTGACTAGCCAATCCTGGCCTTCTTTGAGCTCATGTATGCGGAAGAGGGCAGAGAGCACTGCCCTCCAATATTTTATTTATTAAGTCCAATATATTTTGCATTTTATCTATTTCTAGTTTTGCTTCATGTTGTGGAACTGTTTTTGTACAAGCTATAAACAGTGCTAAATTTGTCAACGAAAATTTTGATGATTAGAATTTGTTGACAATCTTTTGTTATTGGTCTAATTTGTAATGTAAAATTATTTGATAATGAAAGTAACGGCAAAATCTCTGTTCATTATGCCCTGACAAGTACAGATGAGAGATTAAATATATAGCTGGCTCTGTTACATAGGGAAGTATTTTTTTTATGTCCGTTTTACATTCTTGACTGTAGTTGGGAAACGAGGGAATCCGGCTTCTGGATTCTAACAGAAAATTGGGTCAGGGCACACACACACACACACACACACACACACAGAAAACGTTGGTCTGAATGAAGTAACAGCTCTGTATGAACATAGCGCTCATCACCGTCACAGTGTACAATTGATAACTGGCGAAGCAGTAACAGAGTCGTGGCTAACTCGGCATTACTTCTGCATAGCAACAACACTATCAATTGCATCTCAAAACAACAACAACAACAACAAAAACCTCCTGATAAGCCTCATCATATCTTAAAGCTACAGAGCATATTTTAAAATAAGTATCATAAAACTGTCCAAGAAAATTGCGACTAAAAATGTACTAAAATTAAAACCGAGTTCCAAACAAAACAAAAGACTAAAATGTAGCTACATTTTTTCAGTATGAGACTAAGATTAAAACCAACTAAAAAAAGTCTAAAATTCAAAATGAACACTGGCTATACTAGAAAACAGTCACTTCCTTACCAGTTGATCTTTTTTTTTTCTCTCTCTTTTATACTTAATAGTGCGGTTCCAGTGTTATAGTTATAGACATTTAGGCTCATTCGATAAGCAAAAATCCTCAGATCACGGAGAAGCTTAGGACCAGTAAATTCATTTGCATAGCATTTTATAGTAACCTCAGCAGCAGGATATCGACAAATCCTCAAAATGCATGGCATTTTATGAGGGTTGTTGGATGTGACTTGAAATGGACAAACTTGTATGTGAGATTACAGGTTTTCTACAAACTCTATGTATTTTTAAAGCCAGTTGCAGAAAGCATTACATGTGTACCATGAAATGAAACTTGAATATTACTGTTACTGCATGTTTATTTTTTTGCCTATTTATATTACTATTGTTTTTTTTTTTTTGTTTTGTTTTTTTGTTTTTTTTTGGACACAGGCTGCTGGTTGGTGCTCCCAGGGCAAAGAAACTGTCCAAACAGAAATCACAGATAACGGGAGGATTATTCAACTGTGATGTCAGTTCCGTCAGCTCCACCTGCCAGCGAGTAGATTTCGACAATGATGGTAAACTTACCCTGCAAAAAAATTAAATCTTATCCATTGATCGGTAACTCGAATATGGACAAGTTTACCTGATATTATGAGTTTATTCTACTGGCAGATAATTTTGCTTTTTTTTTCCCCCCTAAAAAATTGCCTACCTGCCATTTCTAATTCAAGCTTAAAATAAGTAAAAACTGTAGTAATATTTGTATTTGGTTTACAATGACCTATTTGGAAATACTGGATGAATTTGGCTAGATTCAAGTTACTTTCGTTTGCTAAATCATTGTCTCTCGCTGACTATGTACACTAACAGTCAAATTATTTTACGATTTGAGTCGAAATTCCTGTCCCATCCAATCCCTGAAGAATGACTGCATATTTATAGAAGACAACTGCATTTTTTCCTAAAAAAAAATCTGACCTATTGTTATTATGGTTCCCGTCCCACCCGCTCCCTTTGACTTTTTCCCTGTCCTATCCCAGTTATGTGACAAATAGTGAAATCGACTCCGGTCCTGCGGGAATCCCATCGGAATGCCGTGACCCACAGGTTTCCCAAAAAAAAATGTCAGCCTCTAAATGGGATCAAATCAGCACTTGTAGCACACAATGTGTATTGTCGGAAAAAAAACCACAGTTTAATATCAACTGTAAGATAAAATTAGGCTTATAATAAGCTAGAGGTTTCTTTAAGTTCCATTACACGATAATTTTGTAATGTCTTTGTACATATATACAAATACAAAGATTTTGGGATCTGATGTACCACTTGGTTTTTACTTCGTGATTTCATGTCTGTTGTGCGTGTGTGTGTCTGTAGAGGACCTGGCCCAGGAAAGCAAAGATAACCAGTGGATGGGTGTCACTGTGCAGAGTCAAGGACCAGGGGGCAAGATTGTGGTCAGTGTTTGCTAGTTTGCATGCGTGTGTGTGTGTGTGAGAGAGTGATGCATGCACTAGTTCCACTGTTGCTCTAGTTTGTAAGTGCCCACTGGTTTCTACCCATTCCAGACGTGTGCACATCGCTACCAGAAGAGACACTTAGCCAACATGCCGCAGGAGTCCCGGGATATCACAGGCCGCTGCTACGTGCTCAGTCAGCAGCTGACAATCGACGAGAGCACCGGTGACGAGGGAGGAGACTGGAGCTTCTGCGTGGGCCGAATCAGGGGTCACGAGCGGTTCGGTTCTTGCCAGCAAGGCCTCTCGGTCACCTTCACCAAGGACTACCATTACATCGTGTTCGGAGCACCCGGAGCCTTCAACTGGAAAGGTGGGGAGAGGGGAGGAGAGAAGAGGAGTAAAGATCAGGAGGAGAAGGGATGGGAGAGGAGTAGAGATCAGGAAGAAGAAGGGATGGGAGAAGGGAGGAGGGAAGAGGAGGAGAAGAGCTGGGAGTGGAGAGGAGAAGAAAAGGTGGGAAGGAAGAGGTATAGATTAGTGTAGATTATGAGCAGAAGTGATGAGGAGAGAAAATTATTATAGATCAGAGTTGATGAAAGGGAAGGGTAGATGGGATGAGAAAGAATGACGAGAAAGTAAGAAAGGCAATCAGGTGAGAGGGGAGGAGAAATAAAATATGTATGTGGGGTGAAGAGAGGTGTGAATGAGGGGGATGAGAAAAAGGAAGATGAGGAGGGAGGAGAGAAGGGGAGTGATGAGTAGATGACTGGGGAGGACAAAATTAGGAGATGAGAGGAGGCAGGAGAGAAGATGTGAGAGAGTAGTAAAGGAGCGGATTAGTGATGAAGGGAGGGGAAGAGATGAGCAAGAACAAGAGAGAAGGAGAAGAAAGCAAAAGGCACAATAAGAGAGGAGATGGATGGAAAGGAGAAGAGGAGGAGCTGAAATGAAGGTAATGAAGCAGAGGAAAGTTGGAGAGAAGAGCAGAAGGAAGGCAATGTGGAGCAGGGGAAAAGGGGAAGGGAAGAGGGGAAGAAAAGAGCAGCAGTAAGATAGGAGGAGAGAAGGGAAGGGAAGGGAGGTGAAGAGGAGATGAAATGGAAGTCAATCCCATTTAACTGTAGATTATCACATGGACTTGCCATTAAACACTTTTTGTTCAATTCCCACGACACAGCACTACATTTCTCATCTTATTATTTATTTATTTATTTATTTATTTTTTTGCCCTTCATTTCCTTTACTTTGCCCTCCATCTAACTATCCTCCTCTCTCATCCGTTCATCCATCGACTCCAATGATCCTTCACTGTGGACGTGGCCTCAGGCGTTGTACACCTGGAGCAGAAGAACATCACGCTGCTGGAGATGGGTTTATATGACGACGGACCATTTGAGGTCAAATACAGCACTCCTGAAGGACTCGACGAAGTGGCCGTCCCCGCTAACAGCTATTTAGGTGTGTCCGGTGTTCATCACATCACATCATATTACGTTTCCTTGAATTGTTTCTCATTTCATCTGAAGAAGGAACATTTTTTTTTTTTTTTTTGGTTTTCCTGGGTCAATCATTAGATACTCTGCTGAATTTCTTTTCCGCGTCAGGTGTCTTTACGTGTGTGTTTGGGTTTTAGGTGTTCTGTTCATGACTAGTGTGTCCAACAGCGATCCGGAACAGTTTGTATATAGATCTCATCCTCCTCAAGCCGACGCTACAGTGGAGAGCTACTTGACCACCAATAGCTACTTAGGTTTGTGGGATGTCCGGGATGATCGTCATTCATTCCATAATCCCACCCAAAAAAAATAAATAAATACTACATACTGAATACGCTACCTGTACATTTCATGGTGACATTTTGTCTGAGTTATGGTTTGTAGTGTGGTGTCACTAGTGGTTGGAAAAGTGCATGTCATGATCTGGCTAGGGGTGTTACGGTTTGACAGTATTTTCACATCATGATGACCCGGACTAAAGAAATATCAATGGTATTAATCAACTTTTAAAAACATTGGAAATTAAAATGGTCTTT
This sequence comes from Synodontis membranacea, assembly GCA_025674565.1. Lineage (NCBI taxonomy): Eukaryota > Metazoa > Chordata > Actinopteri > Siluriformes > Mochokidae > Synodontis > Synodontis membranacea. The sequence continues at coordinate 10,458,595 of JAOVYU010000033.1, forward strand.
ACAATTTCTTAAGCGTCCAGTTGTGCACACCGTAACAACCCTAGATCTCACGCATGTCCAAAACCCTCTTTCATCCACAACAGAAGCATGTTCATATAATGCAAGTCCAGTACGTTTGAATGAACCATCAGATATCTCCAGAGAAGCGTAACGTTTCTGATTTATGAATGGTCAAAACCAAAAAATGCTAACTTCGACACATGCTTAAAATTGTATTTTAATTACTGAAAAGATTTAAGAGACAGGATGAACATAAACCAAAGAGGCGAAATTCATGTTCATTTCTCAAGCAAAGAACAAAACGGAGAAAAATGTTTCAGGTTTGGAAACTTTATATAAGAATAGTTTCATTTATCTGCACTAGCCAAGATCCACATGCTGTAGAAATTTTCTACATTTTGTCTATTATTTTATTTCATATGAATAATGCACCATAAATGACATCCATCCATTATCTATTCCACTCATGGGCAGTGAACACACCCTCGGAAGGTCACCAGTCTATCTCAGGCCTAACATATAGACACGCACATTCACATCCAACTGGTGATTTGTGTAAATTTTAGCATTTTTGGTCGACCATTCAGACATTGGCTGATGTCACCTAATCTCTGATTGGCCATGTCTCTTCTCAGGATTCTCTCTTGACTCTGGTAAGATGCTGACTAAGAAAGATGAGCTGACCGTGGTCGCGGGAGCCCCGAGAGCCAATCACAGTGGAGCTGTGGTTCTATTGAAGAAGGATGCAGAAGGAAGTAGGAACATGGTCACTGAGTATATCATCGAAGGAGAAGGCCTAGCCTCGTCTTTTGGCTACGAACTTGCAGTGGTGGATATAAACGGAGATGGGTAAGACCAGCCGTTCAGCAGTTTTCAACAGATTCTGTGACATGCTTAAACCGTGTAGGCTTAAATGCTGTTTCCAATGGCTCTATTACAGATGGCAGGATCTCGTAGTCGGAGCTCCTCAGTACTTTGTGAAGGATGGTGACATCGGCGGCGCTGTTTACGTCTACATGAATCAGAATGGAGATTGGGACAAGGCCATTAAAAGTAGAATAGACGGAGCCAAAAACTCCATGTTTGGGCTGGCTATTGAAAACCTCGGCGACCTTAACCTGGATGGATTCAACGGTTCGTGACCTTGAGATTTTGTTGGCAATAATAGTTTTTCACTGTACAATTTAAAAAATAATAATAATTTTTTTTTACTTTTGACACCAGAAAACCTGACCTGCGTTTCCGTTGTCCGCTAACCCAGTTGGATGGTTAAGATGTTAAATGATGCGAATAAAAAGAACGAGGATATTAATAGGAAGAAATGTTAATCTTGCATGTGGGCTGTTTTATGTCACGTAGATGTGGCTGTTGGGGCTCCGTATGATGACGAAGGAGCAGGAAATGTCTACATCTATCACGGCTCGAGCAACGGCCTCAAAAAAGACCCTGTTCAGGTCCAATACCATCCCATCACTCCAACATTTATCTGATAGGGTCTCGATCATTTCGTTGTGTGCTTAACTTTTTAATCACTCATTCTCATTCCATCGCTTATTTTATTTTTTTTCTGTCTCTATCAGGTGCTGAAAGGAAGAGACCTGAACATTAAGATGTTTGGTTACTCCTTAGCTGGTAACATGGATTTAGACAACAACCAATATCCAGATCTGGCCATTGGATCTCTGTCTGACACCGTGGTTGTGTACAGGTGGGAACTCGAGCTGTTTAATCACTTTAAAAAAGTAACATTTTTATTACTTGGATTATTTCATTAAATATATGATTGTATTAATTATATTAATGAAAAATTTAATATTTAATAGTACAGTTTCAAATCATATCATGTAAGCATTTATAACACAGAACAAACCGCAAATGGCTTCCAATGTGCTCAATATAATTGCATCATAGAGCATAAAGTTTGCACTAAGTGTTATATATAACACCATTTTGTTCCTATCAACGATATCTTAAAAACAAATCACCAATAACTCAATCAAATGAGTGTTAGCCTGAAAGGGAATGACAGTGATTACATCAGTGATGCCTTTCTGAAAAGTTCAGAAAATTTCAACTCAACTGGGAGCGCTCAGACTGGCTGCACAAAAAAAAAATGGCACAGTGCTTTGAAATAAGATGAGTTTAAATAAGTTGGCCGCAGCGCTTTTTCTCTAGGCAGTCGCATGCAGTGGCGTGTACTCTCTTCTCATTGGGAACAAATGGAAAAAAAGATGCTGGGGCAAAATACCCGCTATGTGGACACTCGTTGTAAGGCCTCTGTGCAACATGTTATAGAAAATTAACTGCAGCGCGGTACAGGATTACGTTACAGTGCAAGACAATAAATACACGCTTTGCAAAATTTATATTTGATTTACAAAAGAAAGTATGTCACTAATGAAATTTACGCAAGATCATTTAGCAAGCGGTGTTTTGTAGATGTCAAATATGTGATTGCTAGGACAAAGATGTTAAAATATTTGTTCTGACGAGACTAGTGAGAACATAATCACAATTTCAGAATTATCTTAGGCCTGTTTGATCGGGTAATACATTTGCAATAGTGTAAAGAAATAGCTCATTTACACACCGTGCCCCAGCTTGGTTTCAGGCGCCTTAACAATGACAACCGCAATAATATTCACTAGGATCAAACACCTGCAACCTTTCCTCCTCGTTTTGTATCTGAATTCTGGCTGCTGAACTTCCATTGCTCCTTCTGATCGTTTATCGCTGATACTTCACAGAGCAAGGCCAGTGGTCAACATAGAAAATTCAGTCACCACCACTCCCAAAGAGATCGACCTCACTAAAAAGAACTGCGGCGACAGCGTATGGTAAGAGAGGCTTATCAAACGTCAGTCTGGAAGCCTTTTTTTTTTTTTGCTTGTGCGCTGATGTGTTTCTCAAAGAAATGGATATGTTCCCAGTCTTCAGGTGCAGGCCTGTTTCAAATTCACCTCCAACTCCAAAAACTACAGCCCTACATTCAGTAAGCGCATACACTTTCCTCCTACAGCGCTGAGCCAGCCGTACGTTTTAGAACTTAAAATACTACAAATGTGTTAAATCTTTATTTTCACTGATCAGTCTTTCCGTACTTCCACTCAGAAATCAAATACTCCATCCTGGTGGAGGCAAAAAGGAAGAAGCAGGGACTTCCCTCCCGTGCCGTTTTCTTTCCTCCGACCTCCACTGACACTGACTATGAGAGCACAGGAGTCATGGAGCTTAGGAAGCCGAATGAGCAGATGTGTGTCACAAAAACCATCAAACTTCAGGTACTTCGAGCACGAGAACAAGGTGTTCGATGAGCACGTGGGTGGGCAGAATTCTTGTTCTTCTCTGCATCATCTGGAGAGGCAGATAGGTGGCAGAGTTCCTCATTTAACATTAAGAATTTGAACAAACGAGAAGTTACGCTGCGCTCATGCCACCGAGCAACAAAATGCCAGGCAGCTGTTCTTTTTTACTGAGCTGTGATTCCAGTGACAGCCCAGCATTTGAATTGAAACTTTCTCAGTTCTGTACTAATTGGGTATGATGCAGTATAAAGCAAAAAAAAAAAAAAAAAAGATCATTGGCTCGGACAATAAGTTGGATCAAACCTGTAGCGTCTGATGTTCCTTCAGTTCCCCAGTCACAAATTTCAGCTCCTATCTGTAATAGTTTTCATTAAAGCAGTCATTACACACCTACAGTAGATAATTGCTAAAAAAAAAAAAAAAAAGATAAATTAATTTTTCCTGGTAGTTCTGGAAGAGGAAAACATAACGTTGTTGAAATTATTGCAATAATGTGAGCAGTACAGACAGTTATGCAGTGTTGTTAACAATGAATCTTTAAATGTTTTGACGTTTCCCTGGCTTTCCCAATGTAAGAATATTACCGCCATCTTGTGGGAAGATTGAGTATTTTGCTGTCGTTGTGAAACCTATTTTGCTGTCTTGTCGTGAAGGATAACTTTAAGGATAAGCTGAGAGCCGTGCCCATAGAGGTGAACGTGGAGATCCTGAAGCCATCAGGACGCAGGAAGAGACAAACCGGACTCGCTGAGCTGAGTCCCATCCTCGCCGCCAGCCAGCCCACCCTTACTGAGGTAAGTCTCACGTATTCTTCCAATATGTCTTTCACATATTCAGGACACTTAAATGGACAATCTTTAAAGGACACTTTAAAATGCAATGCAGGTCAATTTTTTGAAAGAGGGCTGTGGCAGTGACCTGAGGTGCCAGAGTAACTTGCAGGCGCAGTACAAGTTCTGCTCTCGGGAGCGCAACCAGGACAGCTTCAAACCACTGCCGGAGTGAGTCCGCTTACGTGAACGCGTTTTTCTGAATTTATTACTCATTAGTTTAATACTTGCCTCCGTTTCTGTGAATGATTTAAGTGTGATGTGACCGTGCTGTGAAGGATCTTCCTGACCGTCTCCTGTCACGCTTGCAGGAAAAATGGAGTGCCAGTCATTTCACTCAGCCACCAGAAGGAGATTGCCCTGGAGGTCACGGTGACCAATAAGAACGGAGATGACGCATACGAGTCAGTCCTGACCGCATCATTACCCGCCTCCCTCAGTTACGCCGCAGTTCGCACCAAGGCTGCTGTGAGTCTGAAGTCCATCTCAAATCGGTATCGAAAGTGAGCACCGTGCTTTTTTTTTTTTTTTTTACCTTCCTCTTATGTTTCATCGAATGTTTGTTTGAATACAGGACAAGCAGGTCTTCTGTGTGGCCAATCAGAACGGATCAAAAGCCGAATGTGAACTGGGAAACCCTTTCAAAAGAGACTCGGAAGTAAGTCGCAGGGATAGCACAGAAATTTGCAATTTAGTGTGATCAATCAGTACCGATGCTACAGTATTTTTGTGTTTTTTTTTTTATATTATAGGTTGTATTTTACATAATTCTCAGCACTGGTGGGATTTCGTTGGACACGACTGAAGTAGAAGTTACTCTCGATCTTAAAACGTAAGTGGAGAAAATTCTCCTTCGGCTTTAATCAGGGTTGCCGCAGTCATGGAAAACCTGGAAAAGTTTTGGAATTTAGAAATAATTTTTCCAGGCCCTGGAAAAGTTTTGGAATTCTTGGACAGAGAGGAAAAATTTTGGAAAAGTTTTGGAAATTTATTTTTGTTTCCCGTTTCCCGCTTCGCTCCGTGATGCGCTGTCACTACGCTTTGCCCCGCCCACTCGTTCGCTCAGCACGCTGTCACTGCGCTTTGCCCCGCCCATTCACTCACTCGCTCACTCGCTTACTGTTTTGGAAAATTTTCCTAAGGTACTGGAAAAGTTTTGGAAAAGTCATGGAAAATAATTCTACCAAAGTTGGGGCAACCCTGTTTAATCTTTTTGGCTATTTATCTATATGTTTAAAGGAATAATTTGGCATTTTGTTTTGATTCTCTTTATCGCAGTCTCTATACTCCGGTCCTTTTTACACAGCCATCTTGCAAATATTGCCATAAGTAAATCCCCTCAATATGCCGGCTTTGGTTGTTTACACTGAACCAAACCAAGCCAGCATAAAGCCACGCCAGTGTGTGTGTTTTTACCTAGCGAGCCGGTGTTCCAGAACCAGAGGTGTGACCTTTAACATGGCGGAGCACTGGCATCTAGTGTACATACTGTATATGACACGGTGTGTCAGAAATACAGATTCACTGAGCATACCAGCGTCACTTTCAAAGCAATAACGGCGACTCAACTGAGTGCTGAGGTGCTTTTGCTAGCTGTGCACATTTATGGCATTCTTCAAACGCAGGCAAAGTCGCTGAGCATGAGGTTTGTGCAGTCAGAAAAAAATGTAGGGAAAAAAATCGAAGAGAAGCGGAAGCGATTCGAGGCAGAAAGGCGCCATTTGAATTCGTGGATGGAGACGTTTGAATCCGTGCTGGTCTTGGGAAGAAGAATGTTGATGTCAAAAACTGCCTGTTCTGCAGTGCCAGCTGTAATTTTCTAACAGACGTCAATTCTGGATCTTTTACTAGCAAAAGAAATGGCACCCCAAAGTCTTACAACTTTTCAAGACCTGTACAGTGGAAAGTAATTCCGGTTGGGTCAGAAAATTTTGTGGTGTCCGTGCGACAACAAACAGATTCTTTCTTCTTCTGCAGTGCCATCTTAAAGAACAGATGATGGAGGTTTAGTGCTTAATTAGATACTGACTGAAGAATGAATAAATATGTTCACCTAATCATTTCGCGACAAATTTAACAACTGGCCTAAACTTTCAGTAGGGGGGCTTCGGTTAAACACGCATATGATGCAGATACGGTTAATGGAGAGTAAGTTTAAAAAAAAAAAAAAAACATTGAAGTATTCCTTTAAGATTATTGAGTATGATTTTGTGTGTGTTTCTGTGCATTGTAGGACGAGTGAGCAGGCACTACAGACGGTGTCAAAGAAAGCCAACGTTGTAATTGAGCTTCTGTTGACGCTTTCTGGGTGAGTTGGAAAATTCCATATCTTTGTCATATTTTTCTTAAAAAAAAAAACACAAATATTTATATTTTATATACAAATAAGATTTATATATTATTTATGCTCGGAGAAGCTTCTTCTTCTAATACTGATCTTTAATAATAAACATGGATCTGTTGTTTCAGGGCGGCTAGGCCGTCTCAGCTGGAGTTCACCGGAAGTGTCGTAGGAGAGAGTGCTATGAAGTCGGAAAATGACATCGGCAGCCAGATTGACTATGAATTCAGGGTGAATAAGTCATCATACCGTCTAGCACTTTATAGAACACAGCTCTGATCATTATAAGCCTCAGTAAAAGCCTTTTCCGTATCCCGGTTCATTTTTATTGATAGGTTAACTCTGTTTGTTGTAAATTCTGAAGGTGATAAACTTGGGAATGCCTCTGAAGTCGTTCGGCACGGCGTTTCTGAACATCGAGTGGCCCAAGAGCACAGCTACAAAAAAATGGCTGCTCTACCTGATGAAGATCACTACGACGGGTACGGATAATATCAGATGCAGACCAGATGAGGTCAACATGCTCAGTTTAAGTCCGGTAAGCAACACTTTTTTTTTTTTTAAATCAGCAATATATCTTCCATTAGATTATGTGAAGGTGGGAGGAACTAAAATAATGAAGCATTTTGTATATCATATGCTTCTCTAGACTTAGATTTTCATTCCAGTCTCATGACTGGTATTTTTTCTTTCCTTTTGTCCAGCTATCAGTCCAATCAGTGGCGTTTCTGTGTGTTTTAACATCTAATCAAATCCACAAGTGTTAGTACTGATACCACAACCAGTTATTTATTACCCAGGCATTGCTCTTCCTTCATACTGTACATTAGTTATTATTATACACATGAATTTAAGATATGAGGATTATGAGGTCGAACACTGTTCCAGATCTTAAACTTTTCTTACAAATTAAATCGCGCCAATAGTTCTGAAATTATAAGACCATTTTATAAGAAACGTTTCTCTTTTTTTTCCTTCTTCTTCTTCTTCTTTTTTTTTTTTTTTTTTTTTTTGTAAAGTTTGGGCACTCTAGAATACAGAATACTTTTGCTACCTCCGCTTTTAAACCCGTAAGATTTTGGCATAATATGCTGTTCAATTTAACAGATGAATTTTCCACTTTCGTGAAAAGAAGTGACGAGAAATAATTAGTTAAATGATCATTTGTTATTCATTTAGCTTGTATATACAAGGAGTCCAAGATGTTACAGATCTCATCGATTGTTTGCTAATTATTATGGTTTTATGAGTAAAACCGATTGTGTTCAGTGTCGCAGAAATTAGGCATCTACGAGCTTGTGTATGTGGAAGAAGGTAGATAGCTCGGAGAGTGTTACACTGCCCTGTGTTGCAGCAAGAGCAGCAGTTCCAAGACCTGAGGTCGAGTGGCTTCATCTTTCTCGTACGAAGAAGGTGTTAGGTTTCACCCTCCCTAGTAGCTGTTGTACGATAGGGGAGCGTTAGCTAGTTGGGAATTAGCCAAGATCAAAAATTTTAGAAAATCCAAGCAGGTAAATCCAAATAACGTAATGATAAAATGGTGGCAGCTGCACACGGAGAAAGAGAAAGTAATAGTACTGCAAACCTTCTCATTTCAGGATCCATCGCTGTCCAGGACCAAGCGTGAAGTTCAAGATGGAGGAGAAAGCACAGAAAACAGCGGAGTTTTATCATCCCTTTTTTCAGACAAGAGGAAATCTAAAATTTTGGTAAAAACCTGTTTGTTCTTCACTGGTTCCCGCCCTCTCCCAATCCTCAGAATTTTTTTATTTTTAATTTTTTGGATTGTTTGTAATACGTTGTTTGTTGTACTGGTTGCAGACTTGCGATGACGGCGCATCGTGTGTGACGCTCAAGTGTCCTCTTCAGGGATTGGACAGCCACGCCGTCATCGCACTGAGAGCTCGTCTGTGGAACAGCACCTTCTTAGAGGTGGGTTTGAACAGTTCCTGTGTTGTGCAGAACAAATACTCTATGATGATGAGTGTAGATGTTGTATATTATCGGGGCACCAAATTGTTGGAACACTGTTTTTTGTTTTGTTTTTTTTTCTTCCCTAAAGCAAATCATGCAGGCAAACAAGATGAGCTAAAAATGTACTTTTGTTAACGAGTCTCAGGTTAGGACAAATTTTTTTTTAAATCAGTGAACATTGAGCTGTAACATTGCTGTTGTTCTATACAGGACTTCCATGACATGAATTATGTCGACGTAATTGTGAAAGCATCACTTAGTCTGGACTCCGCCCCCAAAAATGTGTTGCTGAAAGATAAAGATACACAGGTGAGCTGGGACAAAGTTGGAATTATTACTGAGTAATCATATATTTATAAATGTTATGACAGATTATTGGTGTGTGTGTTAGGTACGAGTGACTGTATTCCCAGTACGTAAGGCAGCGCAGTATGGAGGTTTACCCTGGTGGATCATACTGGTGGCTATATTACTGGGCCTGCTTCTGCTGGGCTTATTGGTCTTCCTGCTCTGGAAGGTAAGACGATGCACAGATTCATTCTAACACATTAATCCCCATCATCTCATTCATCCATTATTACTGGCCTGTTTGTGCGCATGTCTGTGTGTGTGTGTGTGAGACAGGAAAAAATGTTGCCGATGGACTTATACCAAGATATAAACACTGTTATCATGGTTTACGTTTCATCAGCTCGTAGGGTTAGGGTTAGTAATGACACTGGAAGCAAACGCATCATCGTTTCAGCACTGTAAAGTCCAAAATGGACAAAGTGCTTTGTTTGGTGCTGTTTGGTTAACTAGCTTTGCAGGTTATGGCAAAACGTCACAAATGTAAAAATTTGTAACGCATCGCATCATGACACAATTCGAGTTATTTTATAGGGATGCGTCGATCTTACATTTTCCAAATTTTCAATATGAAAATCAGATCCTTAAATTCTCGTAGCATCTGAGCCAATTTTCTGAATCAACAGAGGCCTAGTGGCACTGTGCGCACAATACGTACGTGGATCAGATGCAGATTCTAGCATCCAAGCCAGTGTTTGGGCAAATATTGACCCAATAGCGTAACATACCATAATATCCAGTTACAGACGGGAGCATTATTCCAAATATATCGCATCCCATATACAAATATTTGTTTACAGGTTGAGAAAAACAATGTTACTTTTATGTGACACAAACATGGCACCAACAAACCATCCAACAGTACTGCAAGCCCCACACACAAGTCTTATCAGTTCCTATTGGTACCAGTCTTACCAGAAAAATCATACAACTGGAATGTTTGGAATGTTACAGGACTGATAGCCAGTGAAACAAAGAAGCACAATTTTAGTTAGTTTTTTTGTTTGTTTGTTTGTTTGTTTTTATGGTGCCAGAAGTTTTGGTACTTTGTGCAGTGGGAAAAGAACCCTAACCAAACCACTTTACTTCTTTTAGTGTGGCTTCTTCGGCAAAAGCGAGCCCAAAAAGGAACCACAGAAAGAGAGGCTGACTTCTGATGCATAGCGAGGGGGAGTGACAAAGAAAGTTTGAGCAGCTCTCTTTTGGTAACAGACCTTCATAGATCCATTCAAGCTCGGAGGTGGCATGGGGAGTCAGTGTAGGCTGTGCACTAGCCTGGATCATCGTGCTACCGTGCATTGCTTAGATCTGGGGAAATGGTGGCAGTTGTTAGTATTATATAATGACAATGTAGCTTTCAGTGCCTAGTGATGCTGTTTACAATGCAAAGCTTTCATGTATGGTGTTGGTGCAGGGGATAAAAGCATTACATACATGGACACGTCATTTTCTCTCATACAAAGCTTTTACGTGCAATTGTGATGATCAAATGTACAGTTTTTACATCTAAGCTCAGCTTGATCGCAGATGCTTGGACCTTGCCGACTCAAACCTTCCCTGCTTTCTTGTGCATGCTATATTTTCTGGACCTTCTGGTGCTATCCGTTGCCTGTTCTGAACAAAAATGTTACTCATCACACTTTTGCGTCTGGCATGCCTTCAGTTTGCATCCATCTAAAACAAAATAGCAGTCCATGTTTGACTCGTATACTAATGCTAATCCCCGTGCTCTGTCATTCCCTTCAGTGTGGATTTTTCAAACGTTCCAAATACGTCGACAGCGTGCCAAGTTACAACGCCGTGAGGATTAAGAAGGAAGAGCGTACACATCCACCCAGGAAAGAGCAGCTGTCCTCGGTGGAAAAGAAACAGTGGATGACTTCTTGGAACGAGAATGAGAGCTACTCCTAGCCTTATGCTATGTCAGCTGCTAATGCACATTGATATCCTTTTTTTTAAATGCTTTTTTTTTTTTTTTTTTTTTTTTGTTTACAAACCAAACAAAACACGAACAAACCAAAGACGCTATGCGCTTCGTCTTTGCACACCCTGAACTTCTGATTGTAAATATGACAATGAACTTCAAAAACGATAAATGAAACTGATAAACGAGATAAGAAAAGAGAGATGGATCTTTTTTGGCCTTCCCTATGCTTCGCTGTTACATATAGGCCTATACGTGCCTATATTCTGTTGTACGATATATATCACAATATTCAACACACAACACAATCTCATGGAAATCTCACAGGCAGCAGTCGTGGGTTTCATTCAAACGATTTATCATATTTAAGTTCTCAATGCTCTGGAAGTTAAACAGATGATGCGACACATCGGTGACATTCCTTCATATGCACACAATCCACAGACGTTGTTAGCAATCAATCAAATGCATGTAATTTTTGTATTGCTGAGGCTTTGGTTTTTTTTAGTAATTTACCAGCACATCTGAGGTAAATGTCGATATTCCGGGCAATTTTATGTACTTTGCACAATCCTTCTACCTTTACATTTTGTGCATACAGGACTTGCAGGTTACATGCTAGCTAGACAAACTTTAGCCTCATTTCCAGGAAGTGCAGGCAGTCTGTTGCCTAGCAACAGTGTTCTCTCAGAATGAACCTCTTGAATGTTTAGCTTCCAGAATCGAAATCAGAAATTCACAACACGCAACCACTTGTACTGTATACTTCTCTAGAAAGAAAGTAATTCTGCATTTCTTTATTTTTTAAAATGGAATATTCTGATAACGTCATAAAGC
>JAOVYU010000033.1:10751025-10763901 GCA_025674565.1 Synodontis membranacea
AAGCCTTAGTTGTCTCTTAGAACAGATTATCTGTATGCTGGTCAGGGGAATCTGGGAATCTTTTCCTTTCCATGCTGTGCTTTATTCCGGATTTGGCTCAGCAACATCAAAAGCAGGGAGCTGATAGAAAACTGTGGGAAAAAGAACTACCCCTTTGGCATTTGGAGCATTTTTTCATGGCTAAAGAATATTTGTCTAAAAATATGGCCCTCATCTTTTGCCCTTACTTGTGTGCATTTTCTGTCTGTTGATGTTTTCCTGTTTTTTTTTTCTGATTTGTTTCAGAGTGTTTGTGAACAGAAGTTTGGCAATGGAGAAGATCAAATGCTTTGGTTTTGACATGGATTACACTTTAGCAGGTAAGACAACGAGGCTCATCGTTCACTACCAAGAAATCTTGTGTCTGCCATTTTGCCGCAACGTTGTAGGCTCACTGTTGTGTAATCGGTACCAGCTGTTTCTTGTTAAACCATGACCAGACCACAATCCTTTGCAGCCCTGAAATGTTTAAAACGTGTTGATGGGATGAGGCAACTTTCTTCACCTTAAAAATAGCCAGTAGCACGGATACTCGGAAACACGCAGAAGGATATATTTAAATGTTTGTCGTTGGTATTTCGAACTTGGACAGAAAATAGCATCTCGTGGAACACTGTTAAGTTTAACGCTTATCCTTAAAATGTATCTGTTACTGGAGCCAAAACCTCAAAAGTAAAAAGAAAAAAACACTATCCTAAAGGTTCAGCGTATGTCATCAGCAGATTAACTCATCTTATGTATTACCTCATGTTATGTTTATGTTTTTTTGGGTCAACTAGAAACCCAATACTGACATTTCACATGCTCTGGGTGCGTAGGGTTTCCTTTGCTTTCTGCCCGGCATCTCAGTGACTCAGCCACTAACAGCAGCTACGAGTTGCTAAATCGGGACTGCTTGCTTTAGGAAAGCAGATCAGCTCCGTGGCATGCCAGGACTGATGGGCCAACATTCTTCGCAGACCGCCTTCATTGTAGGCTCAAGGGAGATATCGTGGCCATTCAGCTGTCGACATCCTCAGCTTTATTGCTCCCCATAAAGTGTTTACAAGACAAAGGGCTATCATGTTGTCTTCTGCTGGAATGATGTTGTGACCACAAACATCGTCAGGTTCACTGCCACCGCAAACAATACAATGCAGTAGCGTGGATATGAGCTGAAATGGCCTGAACTATGCATGTCATGGCTAACGAGCTTTGAAATCTCACTTGGGTACAGTACAGTACAGTCTAAAGTGAGATTAATCTATCCTTTCGCCCTGTCCATAAGATTGCCCCCTGTATGAAACGTCATCCTCAGGGTGTGTTTTAAGGGCTATCATTTGACCTCCGTAACCTAGGAAAAGTTCAAAGGTGAGAGTTCTCCACATCAGCCTGGTGTTGATAGCCTTGCAGCTCGATGGGCCTCTAAATCACTCTAAACTGGTGACATCTACATGTATATTGACTTAAACGACCATAAAGATAAAGCGTTTTGAGTAAATAATAGCATGTATTGTCATAGTATAAGCTGAATATACTACACAGCCCACCTCGAGCGTAAGACTAACATATATCAAGCACCAGATCATGTTCATTTTGACTAATGGGTGTGTCATTGTGTGTCATTCTGTGGCTAAAGTGGCGGTAGACGTTAGACAACATTCCTACTGGGCAATGTACATGCATGCTTGTGAGGTATAATTATCTGTCAAGTGAGTGCAGCTACAGGATGAGATAAGAGATTCCAAGGGGCCATGCCAGAAGGAGTCCTCTTATGAAATTAAGAAGAGTTTTTATGTGCTAACCCATGTCAAATAACAGGTCCAAAGTCATATTTAAGCCTCCTGTTTATCACTGTCACAATAATCACAAAAATCAAACAAAACATGAGTGAAAGGTGGCTCCTGGTGGACGAACCTGCAGCCAGCACATTGGCACTGTCAGAGGTGTACCCAGCAGAAGGCCCTGCCTGCCCTCACATCCAGTAGTAATTGTTTAGATTGGCTATCTGAAGAGAACACTTAGTATTCATGGTCGTTAAATAGTGATGTGCTGGTAATGCATATCAAGGAAAAACAAACTTGTCGACTGTGGCATCTCTGCTTAGCTTCTTTATTATATTTTATTTTTTTTTAAAAAAATTTTTTATCTACTTTATGAGATTTATTTGCACCATTGTTCACTCCTCATCTTCAGTAGACACCTTCTTTAGTCCAGGTGGGTCTCTGGCCTCTCCCAGGAACACCAAGTGTGCGTCTGGAATACACCCTTGGTGCAGCGGTTTGATATTCTTGGTTGACTGTGAAAGCATAAACTCTGTGAAGTGAACCTCAGGTGAACAGCTATGTGCGAAAGTGTTCCTCTACCAGGGCTGGGCATCGGGTAACATGATTAGTTGAATTTGTCACACAGGCGTGTCGTGATCTGCTGAGGAGATGGAATGCTTAATAGACTCACATGGAGCCAAGAAGACATTTAACGGGAGTTGGCTTTAAAAACAAACCCACATGCTCCTGTGGACACTTTTACTACTTCCACCCACTCCCGCAGTTGTTTCTGTTTCTACCCTCATGTGAGATTTTCCATATATTAAACCAATAAGGTATTTTAAACACTGTAAGACCATTCACTGAAACTATAACTATAGCAAGACTTGTTTGACTGAAGGCGAATAAAATCTGCTTGGTGTAAAAGCCAGTTAACAGTAGCTTAAATGGTAAAAGAAGAGGGATTGCAAAAAAAAAAAGGGTATTTGTTCTCTCGAGCCTCAAGAACCTACCCCTAGAGCAACGTCGATTGGATTATTTTTTATCTTCTATTATTATTAGACACCTTAATACAAACATGTGCCTGATATTCCATTACGGAAAAGTTGTGTGTACAGCAAAGATGATGTGAAAACAAACCTCCCATTATGACACCATCCACAAACAATTGATCTTGGGTGCAGACTCGAGTATCGGAGCCGAGTGTGAACCCTCCCTATGTATTTCAGCAATTGCAAAATCTCATAATATAAACTATAGAACTCGTAAACTATTGAACCAATTTTATAGAACCAAAAGGACTCAGATTCATGCAGAGCTGAGCTAAGTTATTTATTTATTCGTTTCATATTCAGTAAACACTGTCTTGGTCAGGGTCTTGGTGGGGACACTAGGTACGAGGTGGAAATGCACCCTGGAATGGGAGGTCAGTCCACCAGCAAGCACACATGCATTCATTCACACCTGAACAATTAAGTGAAGACAATTCACCTACATCCACGTTTTTGGAATGTGGGGAGGAAACCAACGAACCCAAAGGAGACCCACCTGGATATGGGGGAACGTGCAAAATTTCACACAGACAGTAACTGGAACTCGGGATTGACCCAGGGAACCTGGACGTATGCAGTTGCTCACTGCTCCACCATACAACTATGTTCAGTGTTATGCGGCATGTTTTGGTTGCAGTATAAAGGATTCAGTTTAGCACAAAGGATTCGTTTAAGTTCTTAATTTCTGCTCTTACATGCATCATTGCTACCGAATATGAGGAGGTGGCCAAGAGATTAATGCGATGTACTGTTAATCCATTGTGCTCTGCACACGTGGGTTTGAATCCCACCGTTGTCGGAAACCATGTTTTTAAAGCCCCATAACAATGTCCAGCTTTTCAGTTGCTGCTCACTGCTAAGCTACCACTGTTGGGCCTTTGAGCAAGGCACTTAACCCTATCTACCCAAGGGATGCCATATCATGGCTGACCCTGCGCTCTGACCCCAAAATTCCTATCAAGCTGGGATATGTGATGGAAAGAATTCCACTGTGCTTAAAAGGTATATGTTTTATTTGTATGGCCCAAATAAAGGATTAATATTTTTCAGCATGATCTTGGGGCACTTGAGATGATGCTGATGAGAGTTGTGAAGAGGTTCAAAAATAGGTTTCTTTGTAGCATGCTAGATCTTATGAGGAGACACTAAAAGGGAGGGGGGGGGGTAAGGATATGTAAGACTCCTGTTTGGAAAGAGGAATCTGGCCACAGATTACAGATTCTGTAGTTTCACTGGCAACCTGCCTTGCTGAGAAAAGTTCACCTCCCTTTCCCCCAGCTCAGACTTCTCACACACGTATCTGTAGATCCGGAATACAGATAGTAATATAGATCAGAATGGCAACACAAGTGGTAAAGATGCCGTTGGACTACTGGTCATGAGTTCAAACCTTAGCACCGCCAAGCAAGTCCCTGAACTGCTCAGATTTATAAATGCGATAAATATAAGGATAAAGACATCTGCCAAATGCTATAAATATGAATGCTTTGGATTTAGGCGTATCTCATTTCATTATGTTCGCTACAGTTCTTAAATGCATCCCTGTGTGGCATTGTTGTAGTCCAGCTGAACCCTGACCAACGCGCTCAGCCACAGGTCTTGGAAGTGAGGATCACAAGAGACCCGAGTACTACTCCCTGAGGCATTCCTAACTGTAGCTCTTTTCTCAAAAGATCTCTCTGTCCTGCTCTCCCACGACCTGAAGCAGAGACCGCCTTCTTCTATTTCTTTTACCAGAACATGCGGCTAAATAAAGATGGCCATGGATGACGTCATTCCTGTCCTTGTTTTTGTTTTTATTCCCCTTGTGTTTTGGTCTTGGCGTGAAACAATGGACCAAGGACTCAAAATTCTCAGCTGGTTCTTTTGCCTTCTGAAATGTTACAGGGATCCCCATCCATGCAAGCTCTGGGCCTTAATTGGGTTTAAATGTGAAAGGGTGAATGGATCTGGTTTCGATCCAGATGAGATCACAGGACATTCAGGGACTGCTCTAAGCCATTGTGAATGCAGTCTGTCTTGCTGTAGGCATTGGTGAGGTCGCTACACACATACAGACTTATTTCTGGTAACAAAGCTTGAGTTTTGAGAATGAGGACCAAATATAATCTTTCTCAGGAAAAGAGGCATCGTAAAGAGTGTCTGTGTGATTTAATTTAGGCTGTGTGGTAGGCATCATATATAGAGATACTGCTTAACCGGTTATGTCTGGAATTTATGCCAAAAATAACAAGTGAATCATAACATACTGTTCTACGTGTCAAAGTAACCTGAAATTATTTAATTCCTCATGTTCCTGTATTGCAGTCTGTTAGATACCCGAAGCTATGATGTCACTTAAACCGGGTTGAACCAAACCAGGCCAGGTTGTCTCAGTCACCTTTATAATTGTTCATGGTTGTTTTCTTATGTCATTATTTATGTGTCCATGTGCCTTTGTTAGGAAATATATCTCTGGAGATTCACACTGTACAGCTGATTTACCTTTAGCGATGTCCACCAATCTCCTTAAAAAAATAAAGCACACCGAGAGCTGAAAACAGTAAAATGAAAACAGCAAAATGGTGTGCGATGAACATTTCAATTATGCAGCCAAGCCGTGGCTGTGCCATACACAAACTCTTCCTCATTCCTCTTTGCCAGTCGTACGGTTCGAAGCCGACCATTTGTGAGACTTTTTATATGTATGTTCAGAAGCTCTCCTAAGATGTGAAGTTTTTCTCCCTGAATTATATATTAATGCTCTGGAATAACGATAAATTTGTTCATATCCAGTTTTAGTAAACGAGGCATTTTGATTTGCACAACATACTGCTTTTGTTTGTTTCAGTGTATAAATCTCCAGAATACGAGTCCCTGGGCTTTGACCTGACTGTCGAGAGACTGGTTTCAATAGGCTATCCACAGGAACTGCTCAGCTTTGTCTACGATCCATCCTTCCCCACCAGGTGAGCACCCAGTGATGGTGCTACCAAATTATCAACTCATTAATAAGCTTAACTAAAAACATGTTGTCCTCTTTACTCCAGAGGTCTGGTGTTTGACACGTTGTACGGTAACCTCCTAAAGGTGGATGCCTACGGAAACATCCTAGTGTGCGTCCATGGCTTTAACTTCCTGCGTGGGTAAGAAGATGTTTATTTCTCTGTTTTTTTTTTTTTTTTAATATTTCGGCGTTGGTTAAAAATCGCAGTAGTTTCTGTTAAGTGTGAACGTACCCTGTTGTGGAAAACTGCTGTCAAGTAATACACTAACTCTAACACTAACTGTTATTTGTGGTAGTATGGAGAGACTGTGTTATTATTAAGCATATAAAAAGTTTCCATCATTTTCATGCCAGGCCTGACATCCGAGAGCTCTATCCCAACAAATTTATCCAGCGCGATGACACTGAGCGCTTCTACATCCTTAACACACTCTTCAATCTGCCAGGTTGGTGATTAATCACTGCTAACTGTCATGATTAGCCTGGAACTAGTTAGGATCAGGCATTTATTTGCTTTACAGTAAAAAGAAAATCCTGTTTTGTTTTTTTTTTTTGTTTCATCTTGACTCATTCAGAGTATAGCCAACCGACATGGAATAAGAGTCCCCAGGTTGTTAACCTGACTTTTGACTGACTTGGCTACTCACAGGAACTGTGTAGCTCTTTTTATTTTTTAGTGAGTAGGAACTCTGTTAGGATAAACTCAGGCTGCTTTTAGTTGATTCAGATTGAACCCTTGTACTTATACCTCCCAAGTGTGGCTTGTTTCGACAGACGAGAACACGTCATTCCAGGTGTGGGCTAGAACACGCGATTTTAAAGAGAAAATGATTCAACCGTGAATCAAAGGAAGAACAACAGGAAGCGAATCACATACAGTAGAAATGCCACGTTTGAAACTCCACCTTTTTCCTATTTATCATGCAGTAAATTTTTGCACCTGCCACCTAATTTTGTCCTCCTTAGTAATGCAGAAGCAACTTCTAAACGAAGCGTCTTCAGCAGAAGGCACGGATTTCTAGTACGAAGCTCTTTTTCGGTATCGTAGCCGAGGGGGTGGTTTTGACGACGAGTTTCAGTTCGCGTCAGCATTTCTTTTCAAAGTGCCCTTGTAAACTGAGAACATGCGGTAGAAATATGATTCAGGAACCAAAGAAAAAAAATAAAAATAAAGTAATACTGGACACAGTAAACGAAATGTTTTTAAACCAGTTTTTTATTTTATAATTTATTGAAATAAATTCAAACGAATAAAAGTGAACATTTCCTGTGTGACCTGGTTTAGTAAAGCACAGGCGCAATGAAACCTCCACTTTCACTTTGACATGGTGCCCTAAACTCCTGTTTCTCTAATAACAGGTTGCAAAAAATGCAAAACATTTACACAGTTACTTTCACTCTCACACTCATTCTTTTATGATGTTTTTGTTTTTTTGTTTTTTTTTTCCCCCTGCTTGCAGAAACCTACCTCTACGCCTGCCTCATCGACTTCTTTTCAAACTGCGACCGGTACTCGAGGTGAGAATTTCACCGGTAGTGACTGCTGACACACGCTCACCTTGGACACAGCATCCACATATCGATTGAGGCCCTATCTCTGTCACACACACTGGGACAGGCTTATCGGAGCACACGCAAGCCTGATAAGCAAACCGTAGTGTGGCGAAAATCGCTTTACAGCATGCTTTATTTACAACCGACACAGTTGTAGCACACTGAACTGTGTACAGGCATGGCATCACTGAAAATGTAATTTATCTTAACTAATCATGCAAGCATGTGTCTTATAGAGAAAATAATAGCCATAAATAAAATAGATATAGGTTAATTAAACGATTAATTACTTAATTAATGATACCCACAATCTAAACGCTCAGGTGTATAGCCTTAAGCGTATACAGACGTAATTGTGTGTGTGTGTGATTTGTTCTGGTATGGATGCATGTCCTCTGAAACAATTGTTGGTCCTTTTAGGGGGAGAGGGCTTTCCTGTTTGGCTCGGAACGACCTCAAACAAGGGAAGACTGTCCCATTTAAACCATGTCTGACTGTCGATAGAGTGTATTGATTACCTGACTGCCGAGCCTTAGCCTTTTGTCCCCTTTTCAAACCTTCTAGCTGTGAGACAGGCTTCAAAGACGGAGACCTCTTCATGTCCTTCAAGAGCATGTTCCAGGATGTGAGGGACGCCGTCGACTGGGTCCACTTTAAGGTAGAAGAGGATTTGAGGTCGGAACAGAGTGCAATGGTTTTTTTTTTTCCGTGCAATGATTTTTGAAGCTCGAGAAGCGTGAGCTGTAGTGTTTCCTTTCTAGGATGAAGGGATGCCTGAAGGCACATTAGCGTATTCTAATATAATCTGAAACAGGGTCCTTTTGTCCGTAGGGAACGCTGAAGGAAAAAACAGTGGAGAATCTGGTGAAATACGTGGTGAAAGATGTAAGTGTTGCCCGCTTCTTCCTGCATGGTCTTTGGTTTCATGGTGAGACGTTTAAGGCGAGTCATTTTTTCCTCTGTGTGTCTCGTCTAAAGCCAAAGCTGCCTCTCCTGCTCAGCCGCATGAACGAAGTTAGCAAAGTGTTCCTGGTCACCAACAGTGACTACAAATACACAGACGTGAGTTTACAGACAGCGCACAGCTGTCTTAACATACATGCACGCACCTATTTAAACATGCGAAAGAATGCACGTATAGCACGTACGCCATTTTATTCTACATTCACACTAGCAAGCAACAGGCGTCCAAGCATTCTCTATGTACATCCACGACGCAGAAGACCAACAGTTCTAGGGACTTCACTGTCGGTCCATTTATCCGTGTCTCACCCCCCCCCCCCCCCCCCCCACACACTTTTAACTTTAAGAGGTGTTGTTTATATGGCTGAGATACCTGACTTTTACAGTAAACTCAGAAGGAACTCGGAGCTTGCATGAAGCCTAGCATGTAATCTGTAAATCGAGCAACCAGTTTTCACGCTCAGTAGTGTGTTATATAGTTAAAGTTAGAATTTAATTACCGTTTCTCATCAGAACTGAAAAAACAAAAACAAAACACTGGATAGTACACACCCACAATCGTAGAGGTCGATACACACCCATTAGAAACAAACTACAATCAACACAAATGACCTGCCACTGCCTAGTGCGAACGTAGTTGTGTGATGAAACCAAATGTCTTTTTTTTTTTTGTATCTAATTCCAGAAAATCATGACATACCTGTTTGATTTCCCTTATGGACCAAAGGTAAGCATTTTACTTCACAGCTATTACTTGACTGATCCTAAAGCAATACACATAGTAATACTAAGTGACACTACTAGTTTTTTAATTGGTAATAAAAAAAAATATATATATATGGCGTTTTCATTGAAAAAAAAAAAAATGGCGGTAACATTGAAAAGATCATGTCTGATTAATACATGCATTCAAGGAATTAACAGGAAGCAGCAAACAGTGAGCGTCGATTATTTTAATGACGTTTAGAGGTGTAATTCATATGTGTTCACCAGCACAAACTGTATATATACACAATACTGTATATAGTGAAAACTACAGACTTACTTACTTACTAATTTCTAGTTACTCCGGAAGTGACAATGGATTCACTAGTTATTAGTAATTGAAGTTAGATGTAAAGGAGCATCATGAAGTTTTATGGCTTGATGTAAGAGAATATCAAGTTTGATATGGAATGTAGCTTATGCAATAACTTCAAAATCAAAGCGTGACGCTCACCGTGTGCTGAGATCACACTTAGCTTTTAGTCATTTTAGTCATTTTAGTGACTTATAGCCTATATATGGTTTGTTGCAGTTGAGTTGACAAAGAATGTAGGCAGCAGATAAAAACCACACATCCACTGCTGAATTTATGATGCGTGTTCCACTATAGCAAGGGCTCCCGCATCGACCGTGGCAGTCTTACTTTGATCTGATCCTGGTGGACGCACGGAAGCCGCTGTTCTTTGGCGAGGGAACCGTACTGAGACAGGTCGACACGGTGAGTCAGACACACTTTCATGAACTGCAGAGCATGTTTTCTCAGGTATTGGCTAGCCAGCACATGGTTGAGATTTTTCTGAGGACTCAGAGTACAGAACAAACCTGCAGGTTATAGAGAGGACTCACAGTGTGTTCCCATTTCACCATCACGGTTGTAAAAGCAGACGAATGCTGTGCAGAATACTGGAGCAAATCAGAGCTGATAAATGCTGTCACATGTGCTCTGTTGTAGACCACCGGCAGACTCAAGATCGGGACATATACTGGCCCTCTGCAGCACGGCATAGTCTACTCTGGAGGTGAGAAACTCACACACACATGCACATGCTACACATAACTTTCATAAATACACATACTCACTACAACTGTCTGCACTCAGCACACGTGATCTTGTGTAAGCAGTGTTTAATAACTGGGTCATGATTTCAGTGAGGTGTGAAGGGACCTAATCAACAAGTTGGGCTGTTTAAATTCCCTCAATCCAAAACTATTAAAGTACTGAATTTGTAGCAATGAGTATGAGACAAGCATATGAGTGTTTTACTTAAACTTAGTGGGTTTTTTTTTTGTTTTGTTTTTTTTGTGGTGTTGCTATTCCTGGAAAAAAAAAAACAAACAAACAAACAAACAAAAAAAAAACCCTACTTGTACGGTATAGTATGGCAGATGCTCCGATGGTAATTGTTGAAATTTTCTGTTTAGAAGATATTTATTGACTATTTTTGGAACTTAGAGAAATGACGAAAGCCTGGTGAAGGACTAACTTGTTTCAGGAGCATCCGACAGCATGCAACTGTACGCAAATAAGAAGAAAAGTATGACGTCGTTCTTTAGTTAATACAGTTGTAGTCACTGGCAAGTTGCTGTGGTGTATGAGTAGTAAAACATTGGCTGAGATTGGAAAAAAGATGAGCTTCCGAGTAGTAACTTTAGTTCTGCTTTGTGTCAGGTTGATTATTTTCCAAAAACAGCACACCTATTAGTAGTCTTGCATCCTTCTTAACTGTGTTTTGTTGTCACTGCTGTTGTTGTTGTTGTTGTTGTTGAGATCCTCTTCTTGTCTTTGGTCTCTAGGTTCCTCAGACATTATGTGTGACCTGTTGGGTGCTAAAGGGAAAGACATCCTGTATATTGGGGACCACATCTTCGGGGACATTCTGAAATCCAAAAAACGCCAAGGATGGAGGACATTCTTGGTGATCCCCGAACTGGCCCAGGAGCTGCATGTGTGGACCGACAAGAGCTGTGAGTCTTCACACAAATGTGTAAAATAGCATTATGTAAACTGCCAGGGTTGGTGCTTTACCATATTGTTAAGCTTTATTTGGCTGAGCTGGCTCTTTATACACTGCCCTGTGCTTTGTGCATCTCAAACGATCTCTAAAACCAATCAGCAACGAATCACTTTTAAGCATAAGAGAAGGAGAGAAGCAGCGATAAGAGCGTATGCTCATGGTTGTGTTTGCTGTGTTTGTCTTTCACAGCACTGTTTGAAGAACTCCAGGGTTTGGACATATTTTTGGCAGAGCTGTACAAGTGAGTCCTTTGTATACCTTTGAATATCCAAGTGTCCTGTGTGTGAGCTTTGCACTGGTCAAAGGGGTTAGCCTTTCTCGCTGTCCCTCTTTCTAGAAAAGTCCCTTCTAGCATGACCTATAACCTCTCTCGCTTGTTCTCAGGCATCTGGACAGCAGCAGCAACGAGAGACCAGACATTACTGCCATCCAGAGGAGAGTGAAGGTACTCACACACACCTACAACTGACTGCAAAGCTTTGCAGCCTCCACGATCGCAGTGGAAAAAAAGAAAGATAAACCTGTATTGATCAATAAACATCCCACAACAGTCAAAACAGAAGGCAAAGGCAAAAAGTCATTGTTTTTCCATGATCCTCTTCCTGACTTGAAAGGTCAATGTAGGATGCTTGACAAAGTTTTAACTTGTATGTGCAGAACTATACTACCAGTCAAAAGTTTTTGCACACACTAAGATTTTCGACAGTAGTTTTGCTAACAAATAATTGAATTCACATCTTTGATTTATCAAAGCAAATTTGAGGCATTCTTTCTACAAGAGACATTAAAAGTTCATTTCAGCACTCCTGGAGCATTGTCCATTGGTATGATAGACTAGTTGGCTGTTTCCCCATGAAATTTCTGTCCAGTTCATCCCAAACTAGCTCTATCAGGTTCCGGTCGGTCTTGATATATAGATAGAAAGCCTCTTCTCTTATTACATCAGATGTTTTCTGATAATAAACAGCTAAACACAATATATATATATATATTTTTTTATTAGCAGCAGATCCCTTAAGTCCTGTAAGTTGCGAGGAGGGACCTCAATGGATTGGATTTGTTTTCTAGCACATCCCACAGTTGCTCGATTGGATTGAGATTTTGGGAAAATGGAAGCCAAGTCAACACCTCAAACCCGTTGTTGTGCTCCTCAAACAATTCCTGAATCATTTTTGCTTTGTGGCAGAGCGCATTATCTTGCTGAAAGAGGCCACAGATATCAGGGAATGCCGGTTCCATGAAAGGGTGTACGTGTCAAAGTAACATCCACATGGTTGGCAGGACCCAAGGTTTCCCAACAGAACATTGCCATCCACGTCATGTCAAAGAAAACGTGATTCATCAGACCAGGCCACCTTCTTCATTTGCTCTGTGGTCCAGTTCTGAAGCTCATGTGCCCATTGTTGGCGCTTTCGGTGGTGGACTGGGGTCAGCAGGGGCACCCTGACTGGTCTTTGGTTATGCAGCCCCATACGCAACAAACTGCGATGCACTGTGTATTCTGACACCTTTCAATCAGAACCAGGGTTAACTTCTTGAGCAATTTGAGCTTCATTCCTGTGACCACTTTGTTAGATACTGACCACTGCAGACCGGGAACACCCCAAAAGAGTTGCAGTTTTGGAGATGCTCTGACCCAGTCGTCTAGCCATTACAATTTGTCCCCTGTCAAACTCGCTGAAATCCTTACGCTTGCCCATTTTTCCTACTTCTAACACATCAACTTTGAGGACAAAATGTTCACTTGCTGCCTGATA
>JAOVYU010000033.1:10764001-10776899 GCA_025674565.1 Synodontis membranacea
ACTGTCTCGATCAACTTTTTAATGAATATTCTGTATTTGAAAAAAACGCGATAGAGTGAAGCCGCGAAATTCGAACCGCGAAGTGGCGAGGGACGACTGTATATTGTTCTAAAACCCAAGGAGTGTACATGGTTATATTTCACTGCAGGTTGTACTTGCATAACTGAGCATCTGACAAATAAAGCATCCTGAATCTTCAGTATTGCTCTTCAAGCTTTATTTATCGTAGTCAAACACAAGCAAAACAAATTACTTACATACAGTGGTTCCCTCACAAGGTTTTTTTTTTTTTTTTTTTTGGAGCTTGTAAGACATAAAAAGCACTTGACATGTTACAGAGAAACCTCAAAGCCCTTCGTCCTGGAGACTTCGTCGTGTCTGGAGACGGGAGACTCGATGTTCAATATTCATCTGTCAGATACTTTTACCACATTAACAGTCATACCAGTTTTAATTCAGGTTATATGGAACATCCACCATAATGAGTTGCTACAATAGAAGCAGTAAAGTATTGTAGCGATCTTGCCTCCGTGAGCTGTTGTTATAGAAAATGAATCGACCCATTCTGACCAATCAGAATCAATAATTCAGCATAGCTGTGGTATAAAAAAAAAAAAAAAAAGGTTGAATCAGTTTCTCTTAATGCAGCATGTCTAAAAGAGGGGGTTATACAGTAAGTATCTCTCGTTTCCTTCTAGAAAGTGACCCACGACATGGATATGTGCTACGGCATGATGGGTAGCCTGTTCCGCAGCGGCTCTCGCCAGACCCTGTTCGCCTCGCAGGTGATGCGCTACGCCGACTTGTACGCCGCTTCTTTTATCAACCTGCTGTACTACCCATTCAGCTACCTGTTCAGAGCTGCACACGTACTGGTGAGAGAAACACACACACACACACATCTTGACATCTTTATGGACTGTGATGAAAATGAATCATATTGACTGAATCACAGAATAACTGTTATTTCATTAAAAGTGAATAGATGTTCCAAAAAATGTATCTAGTATACAAAATAAAAACATCATCTATCACCTGTAGCTCTACCAAACTGATACTGTGGAGTCAAATGAAACCAGAAAGAACCGTTTTCCACCTTTAACGTGATTTGTGATCCATCCAGTTCATAATGACACTTTTGTTGCCATTATGTTAGTATTATTATTATTATTATTATTATTATTATTAATATGTTCAGCGCATGATTGTCTGTGTCTCAAGTGATTGACTCAGTAACCGATGTGGAAAATATTATTTTGCTTGTCTTATTTTCCCAGATGCCACACGAGTCGACGGTGGAGCACGCGCACGTGGACACTGACATCGAGTCGCCGCTGGCTACACGCAACCGCCACTGCATCGACTGCAAGGAAATAGACTGCAAACGCAGCCAGCTGACACGCTCCCTGAGCGAAATCAAACCCCCTAAACTGTTTCCCCAGGCCCCACAGGAGATCACACACTGCCATGACGAAGACGACGACGAGGAGGAAGAGGAGGAGGAATAGCTGTCTCTTTCAGTCAGGCCTGACCTTCCTTCATTTCCCTAAGGGACACCTTTTTAAGTTTAGTGAAGGGAACAATAAAGAGGGGGTTTTAAGTTGGTGAGTAAATTTTGAGTTTAGATATATAGACTTTTATTACTATATAAGAATGCGTAGCATGTTAGAGTCAAGCTCAAACGGTCGGTCTATCTATCAAAGTTTAGCTTGGCTACTAAGGAATCCCCTGAAAATGTTTTTCTTGATCTGTTTGCAGTTTATTTTGAGTTTTACAGTTAACAAACTAGTTAGAAGGAAAACAGCAAAGCACATATTTAATTTACAGCAAGCCGTACAAAACCCGAGCTCATATACGGCATATTCAAATGAGTTTACAGTATGGTTGCACGAGATGCACGAGTCATTTTTGAAGGTTAGTTATACGAAAAACCAGCTATGCTTTCATATTACATCGATTTCAGCCTGTTATTTATTCATTTTCTAGACACCTAGATATCTAAAATGAAACGCACTATGCATCATACTGTAAGTTAGTTGGAATTGCTTGATGTTTTCAGAGCAATTCTTATTTTGAACTTACTGGACTGTAACATGGTCAGCAAAATATCCAAACTGAGTACCTGCTGTTCTTGGTGCTCATGTTTAAATTTCTTTCTATCATTTGTCTGTACATGAGTTTTTGGCTAAATGCTGCCTCATACAGGACTGGAGGGGAAGTGCAAAGCACGTGCGTTGGCGTGATGTGCCTCTTATTAGAGAGCCGGTCATGATAGGAATGTAAATGAAGTCCGGAGGAGGGCTGCAGCGCGCCGTGACGGCCAAAGTGACGGCTATGGAAGAATGCCACAAACACAAGCGCCCCTGTTCCTTGGCAACTTCTGTGCCAGGAGAACCACATATGGCTAGTTAGATGGGGGTTTTTTCTTTTCTTTTGTTAGACGTTTTGTTGTTTTTAATGGCAGCGATGTCAAATGCCAAGTATAGTGCTATGCAGCACTTTTTCTCATTCACACACACACACACACACACACACACACACACACATTACAAATGAATAAGCGTATTTGTATACTCGCCGTCTCCGTTTGTGGAGATACTGTAAACTACCAAAATATTAATCTTTCCAGTGCCATATTTCTAACAGTCATTGCTAGCCATACCATTTGCCAAGCCGTGCATATAAGTGACCTTGATATGCAAAAAAATAAATAAATAAATCTCTTGTAAATACTGTACTTTATAGCCGGTGTGAGTAGAGAAATGAGATAAATGTGGATATATAAAATATATGTATAGCATCGGATTTAGCTCAGCAGATCTTGCAGGTAGAGTAGTTCAGATCAGCGTACGATATCACTGGAGTGTTTACTCCAGTATGAGGACCAATATCGTTTAAAAGGTCACTCTTGACCAGCGATCTCTTCAACTCAGCAAGGTCCCTATAGCAGAGGTGCCAACATCTGTGGTTAAGCCGGAGCAGTAATTTTTTGACCTTTTGCCAAGGTGATATAGAAGCAAAACCCTCTCCGCTTTTTTTCAGATAAAGCAGCCGTCAGGACGGTAAAATACACTCATTTGCTTCTGATAGCAGTTACTTGTGTTTTTTGCGCCAACTTTATCTCGATGTACTTTGAGCGGTGAAATCTCCAGCCCCTGTCTCGTCGGCCAAAAGAAAACAGGTAAGCAGAACCGCCGTCTTTGTGGTCGGACGAGCGGCTTATTTATTCCTGACGCTCGGTGCACGTCTGAAAAAAAAAAAAAAAAAAAGTAGCCTTGTTATCCACCAGCAAGCGGGACGCCGGGGGTATTCAACTCAAATTTGAAAAGGTCCAGTCTGTAAAGATCCCGCTGGACAAGTGACTAACACGACTGAATAGCAATAAAGCATTCGTGATTAGTTTATGTCTGTAAATAAAACAAAACCTAAGTGGTCATATTTTGTTTGACACCGGCGCTCCATGACTAACGCCACGGACTCTGAACAGATCAGACATCTGTTTGGAATAAACACATACTTCTCTGTCCATTCATCGTTTGGGGGAAGAAGAAAAAAACTCCGCAGTTGCAAAACAGATTAGAGAAAGTGAATAAAACCAAAACTGTGAAAGTTATAAGACCTAACATCTCTAGCCTGGTAGTATCAAGACTATCAGTTGACAACCCCTGGTCTAAGGTTTTATGATCATTTCTCTCTCTCTCTCTCTCTCTCTCTCTCTCTCTCTCTCTCTCTCTCTCTCTCTCTGTCTGTCTTTTATGGCTTCTTCTTTGCAATGCTGGTGCCTCTGCTATAAACGTAAACCAGAAGCAATAGATAAACTAGATTTGTAGTTTTTTTTGTTTTTTTTTTCTAATTAATGAATGCTATATTTTATAGAAGGAAATTTATTGAATTACTATACAGATCTGTGACAATTGAGAGTCTAACTGCCTCTTACAGGAGTAGTTAGACCGAAAAAAAACTGACATGCTAACTATCGAGACATAAGTTAACAGCCCTCAGTTAACAAGGGCCTACTAAAACCTATCCATTTTTGTATTTTGGTCAAACGGTTTCTTTTACAGAGCGTTTTAATGTATAAATGACACGGATACAAACAAGCTGTTTAACATTTTTGATAAAAGTAAAGCTGCATTTTATTCAGCACAAGACACATTATAGTGTGTACAGACTATTGTTACTGTATATCATTATTCTTTTTTTTTTTGTTTTGTTTTTTTTAGAACAGTTAGTTTGTCATAGTTCCGAGACGGTCAATGAAAAGGGAAGGAGAAGTAGGTATTATTTTATCAAGAAAAGGCCTCGGTAACATTTTTTTTTTAGGATGTTTCAAGGCAAACATACAACTGTCATTGAGATGCAGATTCTTTTTTTTCCCTGTCGCATTAAATGACTCTAGAACTGGAAATGTAAGCCGAGGCAGCTCGTTTCATAGTGAACTGTCTTAACGGTCAGCATCCTGTTTTGCTGCTGAAGGGTAACGTATTGCACAAAATGGTCACCAGCTCAAGAAAACCTTGTAGCATTTGCGCCAGAACACTGTTAACACTATTTTGATGATTGTTAAAAGCAGTATTTTTGTGCCGTGTGTCATCGTATATCATCCCGTGAACATGTGTTTCAGTCTCTTACAGTGTAAAAGTATTGACCCGCTGAGGTGACAATGCTGGTTATTTTTTTTTTTTATTAAGGTGAGACCCATATGTGCAGTGAATAGACTTTCCACTACATAATGAACTGGAGGTCACGTATCTTCAAAAACATACAACTTAAAGTCGCGAGTAGTCCAAAGATGCAAAATTCATAGCCTCAATACAGTAAGCTGTGGCCACGCCCTGTAAAATATCCACAGTGTCACCTCAGAGGTTTTATTTTATTATTTTTTTTTTTTACTTTGAGACAGAATATGAAGAGCTTATATATATATATATATATATATATAATGGCACAGTATCCAGGTGTGCCTTTATGCCAATATCACAGACTGTTTCTCATGCATTGTTTACAGTTATGTATAAAGTGGTAATACATGCTGTAATTTTTCTCCTTTGGGATGTTTTTTTTTCCCCTGTTGATTACACAAACCTGCGTTTTTTTTTTCCTTCAAGACATTTCGGAAGTGCAGAAACTGTCCTGTATGCATAAATAAATATCATTAGTATGCTCCATGTATCTTTAGTATGCACAAAAGAAAGGTTGACAAAATCAGTACTGCATAAAGTACAACGTGGGGGGGGGGGGGGGGGGGGGGGGGGGGGGTTGCCGTGTTATGATTCCTCGTGTTCATTTCCCCACGATCACGGCATGTGCTTGTATGTCCGTTTTCAACTTCTAGGCTGCACTGGAATGTGAAATAAAGATCATATTATATAAGGTCACGATTTGCCCTGGCATTTTATCAGTGCATTATTTTTGCTGTCCCATATTGTGCAAAAGTTTACATATCTGCAGGTCCTTCTGGTGTCTGACATACGCCTAAAATACGCGCGCAAGTCTCACTTACGAACATAATTGTACAGCTCAGATAAACAATAATCGTGATTTTTATTTTGTATATTTCTCCATCCCCATGAAATTCATTACTGGTCACAGCACAAAAGACTACATGCTTCTGAATTGGTTTTAGATGCAAGCATGACTTGCATCGTGTGCAGGTACACAGACTCTGCATGTCAGCCCGCAGTCAAGCCAGCTGCGATAAAAACAGGGGTATGGAGGTTGATGGCGACTGCACTTGAAATGCCTACACTACAGATCCACTGTCAATTCTGGACAGTGTGGCGGTTTCGAACAGCAGTGTACTATGGGTCATTTCAATATTATTTTTTTCCAAGTTTACGTGGGCCAAATGAAACAAGGCTGCGAGTTGGATTTGGCCTGCAGGCCTTGTTTGACACGTGCGCTCTAAAAACATCCGGTGACTTGTCAGTTCTGTGGGTAGAAAGCTTGTTAATGAGAAACATCGGAGGAAATGGCCAGACGTAAAGCTGAAAGGAAGGCTATGGTTGCTCAAATAACCACTATTAGCAAAAAAGCATCTCTGGACGCACAACATGGTGATGAGCTACAAGAACAAATGACCACATTGGGTTCTAACACTAAACATTTTTTTTTGTCATTACTGGTACACAAAAATTGATTCAATTTTTAGGTTTTTTTTTTCCCCCTCCTTGAATGTGATGCAGATGTACTACCTGGACAGAGAATATACATGACCACACAATAGTAGTTTTAAAAAAAAAAATACTGTTTTTATTATAAGGCACATTGTAAGTTAACTGGTCATTTCTTTAAGAGTTTGGGAAGAATTCTGGTCCCCATTTGAAAAACTCGAGTTGAACTGAAAATAGTTTGAAATAACCATCTTCTGCTTGATGTGAATAAAGAAGAGCCGCTGAGTAAAGGTCTTGTCTTATTTACAAAGCATCTTTTTTTGTCCTTATCATTACACGCTACCCATTTTATACTGACTAGCCCATTCTTATATCTCATCTTATATAATGAACAACAGTGTAATGAATTAAAAGGCTAGGGAATGTTGTAGCTTCAAGATTCAAGCGGAGAGATCACAGTGTGTAACCGTCATAGCAATTAGGAATCACCTGCTATACACTGGGCCCTATTCAGACTTGGTAACTTAAGTCCAGTATTGTAGTTACATCAATATTAAAGCAAAGAAAACTACTCGCACTCGGAGACAGGCTACACACGTGCTTAAGTTATGAGCTCCCCATACAGAATATGCGAATCACCTGCATGTAGTTCAAGTCTCCGAGGTTTCAAGGTTTTTCTAGAGTAAAAATGTTGGACATGGGTTTGTTTTTTGTTTTTTTTATACCACAACATTTAAACACAAGCACTTGTCTTTAAGCCCTCAAAGAAAATCAGGGATTGAAAATGCAGACTGAAGAAGGAAATAGCATTTTTCTTTGTTGTCAAATGTTAAACAGTGCAACATAAAAAGCAAGAGACAGATGCAAATGAACAGTCCTAGTAATGATTAACACACCGCAACACCGCAAATTGGTTTATAGTTTAACACTATGACGTCCACATTCATTAAACTTAGCTTATAAAATAGCACTTGATCCAGCACATCCTATTATATTGCATACTGCACAAGTAGAAATGCACGTGAGTTCAAGTTCGGAATCGCACGTAACTTAAGACACACCACTGTTTTACTCAAAGTCACACATGCACAACTCGCATTGTGAATTCTGAATAGCTCTAGAGTTACGTATAAGTCCAGAGTTACGTCTGAGATTACAATACCAGTGCGATTTCAGTAATAAATCCCTATCATATGTGCATAACTCAACTACGAAAATGTCCCGTATGCATGAAATGGTATTTCCTTTGTATATATTCACATCTGAATTTTGGTCATAAGTAGGTCACAATAAGGAGACACTGTTGTGGAACCTCTAAAGTTCCGTTTTTAAGGCAAAGTGGTAGTTAAGGAGTGCTTACAGGGGGACCGGTACAAATTTGAGCAACACAGTGAATGCATACAAATATAAGCTACTGTTTACAATAAACTGATTTTAATCAATAAATCATCTTTTTAAATAGAAATATGGTTCATTGCACTTGTTAAAAATTAATATGATTCTTTAAGGCAATACTGTGATTCTTTTTTTTTTTTTTTTTTTTAAAAAGGTGTAAAATGTACTGTACCATATGCCTGATTTAGAATAGTAAAAATAACAATATCTGTAATATACATACATGTAAAAGACCCTCACCAATACACATACAGTAATGTACTTGTAACTACGTATATACTATAGCATGTGCATGGCATCACATTCACACTCGCAAAGGCACATGTACTCACAAACATATACAGTACACACATCACATTGAATTTTACAAAGGTGTGTTCTTGGCATGTGCCTGTAGTTACACGCACACATACGTATATACAGTAGACGTGTATAAAATAAATAAATACAGGAGGAAAATGTTATTGGTAAGCGGTTCACGGTTTCCTTCAAATTGGTATTTGGCACAGTCTTTCACTCACCATATTACAACATCAGCCTGATGAAGTTGTAGAAAGTAGTCCATCTGAATTCCATTTGGTCCTCCTCTATCCCAGAATCCCTCCTGGCACCTTAAAGGGGACAGTCGAGGAGTATGTTCAGGGACTTGTGACAAATGGGGGGGAGGGCGTCCAAACTCCAAACTCTTTGGTCTGGTGGACAGGGTGTGTGGAACTGAACTGGCTGTTCCAGTCCTGTTATTGGGTCCAAAAACCCAGACGCTGTTTTAGCAGTCCATAGTGGTTTTTGTATCCAGTTGTTACATGGGGTGGCGGAGACAACTCCGAAGGTGAAAAAAAACATAAGCAGCTTCCTTTTTCACCCTTTGGTAAACCCCCAACCACCCCACTGGGGGCTAGACTGTACCCTCGTTGTGCACCATGTGGTTCGCCTTTTTGTGGGCGACACAGTTCTGCGTCTGGTTAAGCAGAATGTCCGTCTCGTCAGCCACGCCGTCGTGCAGCTCACTGAGAGTCAGTTCAATTTTGGTGTACTCGCTGTCTGATGGCTGCGGTGTCTTTTCCATGTGTGACGCCATCACGGCGTTCTGGTACTGCTGACGGGTGACCTGTGGTGCAGTGACAAAGACATAACAGGCAATAGCATCATTGATGACAGCTAGCGTACAATAAACAGTAACACTCGGAGTACAAACTGTGGACTGAATGATATTCTATTGTTCAACCAGATGTGCTGGAGTCACTCTGGACACATACATAAACAAGCAATACACTGGAGATAAAGGGGGGCTATGAGGTAAAAAGCTTATACTTAAATAAGCATCCAGTAGATTGTGACTGTGGTAAAGAAGCCCAGTACAAACAGAGCAAGAATGTTAACGCAGAATTCTAGGAAAGGAAGCAGCTGCGTGGTACACTTTTCAACCTCTTCCCTTTATCTAAGCAATCTCATGTAGGGTAATGCAATGCTGAATGGGGCACTAATAGACCAGGGAAATGTGGTGACCGTAACACTGTGGACTTGCTTGTCTGAGTCTTAAATGCCCTGAGTCCAGTACAGTCAAGGAGGGGAGGTGTGCTGGACTCAGGACACAACAGGCTGCTTGAAGTACTGGTGTCCTTGAAGTAATGGTTAATGAGTCCTAGTTATCACATCTTCTTGTTTCTGGTGGTTAGCTGGTTGATAATTCATGGCAGCCGCAGCAGATAATTGCCTCACGACCCTGCTTTAGACTGGAAGTTGGTTACCACAGGTTACCTGGCCTGTAACAAAGCAATAGTGCTTCATCATCATCTTGCTTCATATCATTCTCTTCCTTATCTGCTGCTTGCAATCTGTAGGCAGATAGTTGCTCTGTTAACAGCAGAGGTAAATAAGAAGATTCTATCTTAATACTTAAAAAACTGAGGATTTTGAGAAAGTCCAAGGTTGAAAAGAATTTGCATCCATAGTGGTTGTAGGCTTGGATGCACATGGGATGGTTATTCTTGCCTTAGAATTCAAAGTGTATGATAACTTTATTGCCCTTCAAAACCCCCATTCTTGAGCAAAAGACGCCATACCAACTACAATCAATTCTCTGCTACTATACTGTCCATATATACTGTCCTACTGTACTATACAGTAGGGTATAAAGATGCCGGTTGATGTCTGTTTGCTTTGTGGCATTTATACATAAAGTTAAAAGACAAAGCATTCCGAACTGACTTTTATCCCCCTATTTCATCCACACTACCAGTCAAAAGTTTGGACACACCTTCTCATTCAATGGTTTTCTTTACTTGTATTATTTTCTACATTGTAGATTAATATTGAAGACATCAAAATGATGAAGCAATACATATGGAATTATGCAATAAGCAAAAAAGTGTTAAACCAGAATATGTTTTATATTTTAGATTCTTCAAAGTAGCCACGTTTTGCTTCTACAATGTAGACAATAATAAAAATAAAGAAAACCATCAAATGAGAAGGTGTGTCCAAAGTTTTCACTGGTAGTGTAGGTCAACAGGGCATCTACGAAGTTTCACCGTATTTTTGTCTGGGCAGCCAGAGTGAGTTTTAATGCTCCCAGTGCGTTGGCCTGAATGTTTGGTTTTACAGTGGATAGGGAAGGAAAGGTGAACAGTGAACTCACAAGAACAGAAATGCAAAACTTAAATGATTCTTGGGCATGCCAAGTCTAAAATCAACTGTCTGTTGTCCTGCTATCAGGTGTCAACAAGAGGTGAAAAAGAGGTGTCGATGCAAATTCAGGAGAAAAAAACAAAAAGTTAAAAAGTTGTTAGGCTGAAAAAACAAAAACAGACTTATCAGAGAGATGACTGAAACTTTAAGAGTGGCCAAATCAACATTTTGGCGCATATTAAAAAAAAAAAAAAAAAAAAAAAGGAATACACTAGCAAGTTCAGTATCAATCGCAGAAGGGTTTGGAAGACTATGGAAGACAACTAAAGTGGACGATCATTAGAATTCTTTCCTTGGTGAAGAAAAACCCCTTTGTGACATCTAGCCAACAACATTCTCAAGGATGGAGCCTATCATTGTCTACAAGTCAAACGACCAAAAGATGATTTCATGAATATAAATACAGAGGGTTTACCCCCCAAAAATGCAAATCACCGGAAACACTCGAAAACCGAAAGGCCGGATTAGACTTTACTAGAAAACCTGCCCAGTTCTGGAACAAGATTCTAAGGACAGATGAAACAAAAATGAAACTGAAGGAGAATGATGGGAAGAAAGGAGTATGGAGAAGGAAAGGAAGGGCTCATGAGCCAAAGCTTACCACATCATCTGTCAAATATGGTGTACATAGGTATACTTTCTGCTCAGATTCAGTCAAATGCAGCAACATATTTCATAGTACTGCAATGACTCAAAACATATCGCAAAGCAACCCTAGGTCTACTTAAGGCAAGGAAATGGAATGTTCTTAGTCAGTCAACACAACTGAGTATGTTTTTTTTTTTTACTTACTGAAGACAAAACAGAAGCGGAAAGATCCACAAACAAGCATCACAAACTTCAACAACTGAAGGTTGCTTGAGTGAAGGCCTGGCAAAGCTTCTCAAGTGCGGAAACTCAGCATTTGGTGATGTCCATGCGATTTGCATCTGAGTTTTAAAAATGAAGCTTATAAATATAATTGTTAGTTTTTCCAATTATATTCGAGCCTATAAAAATGGAGGGACTATGGAAAAAAAAAAGTTCCTAAATGAATAATGCAATATGTTTATGAAAAGCCTTTAAAATTTAAGATTTAAAGCTGAAGGTCTGCACTTCAACCACATTTTTATGGCTTCATTTCAAATCCTTTGTGGCAGTGTACAGAGGTAACATTACGAAAAATGTGTCACTGACCAAATACTTACGGACATGACTGTAGCATCTCTGTAACGACGCACACAAAGGAAGATTTAAAGAAAAACTATTTCAGACATGCGAACGTGCTGTGACCTTGACCCTGTTTGGACCAATTACAAAATCTAAACCCTTCATCTGATAATTCCGTATAAATCCCACAAACCTTCAAACACTCGTTGTTGAAATATCATGTTAAATAGACACATACAGATGGAGGCACAGATGAACACATGAACAGGCCAACGGCAAAGCTTGTAGCTAGATCAAAATGGGCCCTGATTTCCTGCAAATAAACGTACAAGTATTAAACTACTAAAAGAAAACTACTGAAATTTTTTTAAACATTTGACCTTGCTGTGACCTCCATCCTCTTTGGATACATTTCAAAATCGAATCGATTCGCCTGCTTTTTATAATAGTAATTCCATATAAATCCTACAAACATTCAAGCAAACGTTCTTGAGATATCACAAAATCACGGGTTGGATGGACAGAAAGACGGACAGCCTGAAATCATAATGCCTCTCAGTCCTGGAGACATAAGAAAAGAAAAGTTTTGTTCAAAAAAAAAAAAAAAAAAAAAGTATTGTGTGATGCCTGGGAATAGCTTATGCAACTTTCACGTGAAAATACAATGCCTGCTTTTATCTATTCACCTTGATATAAAGAAGGTCTGTGATGGCTCTAACTGTGTAGTCTGGTACATAGATTTGCAGAAAGGAGTTGAGCTGGTTGTTGCTGCTGCCCAGTGGGGGATTAATAGCTTCATTGCGGTCACTCCGGTTCAGTGAGTCAGAGTGGTTCAGTCCATATGGCCGAGGAGGAGACCTGTTCTCTGAAACAACAAAGAACATACGTAATGTAGGACTGTGAGCTGAATTACAGGGCATCCGCGTTTACTCCCGAACCGGACTGTGCTCCAAAACACAGGTGTAGGAATTTAGGTTTAAAGACACCCATACTCTACAATGCAACATGCAGTGGTAAGCACCTTACACGTACAGTAAGCCCTGCATGTAAGTGACTGTTCATGGAAACAATGACCGACCTTTGCGATGTAAAGAAATGTCTTAATGGCAGTCACAGAAGGGGAGGAGGTCAGTGTTTTAAAGTGGCGGCAACAGCTGGATAAAGACTGATAAAAAAGACCTTACAACCCTGAAAGAGAGGACTAGTCCTGTTTTAATTAAACACAGCTTATTTTTTCCACTTCTTAAAGGGGGCTGGCCTACAAACACACACACACACACACGCACACACTTTCCTCTGCCTCTCATACACACACATGCTCAATCACTAGTAGTGTTAATGCCGCAGTTTGCTTGGAATGTATGTAATCCGCGTTTGGATGTCTGAGTACTGCGCCTGTCCCTGGTCTGAGGGGCCCTGTGCGGTACATATTGGGTCAGCGTGTGTGTGGATGGGGTCAGACTCTGTGTGTGTGTGTGTGTGTGTGTGTGTGTGTGTGTGTGTGTTTCTGTGATGGGATCAGTGTATGTGTGTGAATGGGGGGGGGGGGGGGG
>JAOVYU010000033.1:10855997-10866356 GCA_025674565.1 Synodontis membranacea
AAAGAAACAAAAATAATAATAATAATAATAATAATAATAATAATAATAATAATAATAATTATTATTATTATTATTTACTATTATTTATTTATTTATTTAGAAAAAAATCACTTACAGGTAACCCCATTTAGAAGATTTCAGCTTCATTGTGAGATTCTGCAAACCTTTGCGTCTGTCTCCTGATATAAATCCTTCATGAGTTCCCTGTTTCTGACGGGACAGTGTGAGTCCCGATGGAAACGTCTTCTAAAAAAAATGAATAAATAAATAAATCCCGTTCCTGATCCGCTTACAAATTAAGCTCCGAATTTTACAGTCTACTGAGGGAGATCCATAATTCCCTCAGAAATAAATATTCTTCCACTTCATATAACTGGAAAATCCAAAAAAAAAAAAAAAAAAAATACCCCAAAACAATTGTTCTCGGTGTTATTCCAGGGCATTCAAGCGGATTTTTACTACCTGCATCTCAAACCCGCGGACAGTGTGAATCAGTGGTCTGATTCGCATTAACAACTAGGGAAAAGGCTAAGCTGGAACAAACGGAGCGGATCTTATCCGCGGTCTGCGAGACGCGTCCGCATCTCAAATGCGCGCAAGGTAACTTGCACATTCTTTCAGATGTTCTTAATTTTCTCCTGCCATAGCTAACACGAATCCCCCAAAAGAACTGAATTATCACTCATAAGGGAAAAAAAAGTCAACTCCGCTTGCAAGTATAAAGTGAAGTGATGCGCAAGGAGTCGGCTTTTCATCCCGCAGTTTATCCCGCAGAGAAGTGCGACTCGGACCAGCCTCCCTGCTGCATTTAAGTTCCGACACTGGACACACACGCACACGCCTGCGCGCAAAGGCAGGAGGAGCAAAAGCAAAGTCACGTCTACAAAGTCAAACGCTTCTATGAATTGCATTTTCATTCGGTACAGTTTTGTACAGTCTGATATCATCTGCATCAAATAATACACTGTATATCGCGGTGCCCACAAACCCTCTGATGTTATATGATGTATTTGTTTTTGATGTATGTATAAGTTTTGCATGAAGTTTGTCAATACATCCCATCTCCTGCTGCTTGTACTAAATTGCATACTAATGTCAAAGTAGGTTGTTAATTAGATATTAAATTATCATTGGCACCCATGAGCTATAGCATACTCTGATTTAAGGATGTAAATATGAATACAGTTTATTTATACATGATTTCAACTAATCAGTTAAAGACCTGTAAAAAAATAAATAAATAAATAAATAAAAAAAATCTAAGTTCAATGATAAACTAAACACAATCTTAAATGACATAAAATGTGTTACTAAGGATTTGGGGCACCCAGGAGCCACCAGAACAGTTTGGTTTGTCTAAAAAGCTCTGGAACTGTACTGGAGATATCCGAAAGATATTCCCTCAATTAGTGTTTTGATGATGATGGTGGAGAAAGTGGTCAAAGGTCAAAGGTCAAAGTGAACTTTATTGCCATCTTTCCATATACAAGTATACAGAAAAACGAGATGGCGAAGCTCAGAATCCACAAATTATACATATAATTGAATTTTTACACAAAGTGTAAGCAGACACAGTAGTCAAGAGATACTGAGAAAAAAAAGAAGACAATTCCAACTAAGAGGGCAGTGCAGGACAAAGAAGAGTGCAAATGAGCTGAGAAGTCTTTTAAGTAAAGTGGCAGTAAACGCTAACAGCTTTCTGGTGCGGAAGCATAGTGGAAAATAAGATTGTTTTGTGCAATATGATTTTGTGTGCAAATAAAGTATGATATCAGTATAATATCACAGGGTATAGCAGCAGAGTCAGTTTAAAATATATAAAAAAAAATGCTTAAAAAGTGGTCCAGCACTTTGCTCCAAAATCTAACGAGACGTCCGGTCGAGATCTGGTGACTGTAATGGCAATAGCATGTGATTTACATAATTTACTTCTACATTAAATCATTCACTGAGTCCTCATACCCTGCAGCTGGGGGCGGAGTCGTCCTGGAACAGACCACAGCCATCAGGGTAGAAATGTCTCATCACAGGGTAAATAGAAGGGGAGTTTCACGCTATAACTACTTGACACCGTACTCAAAAAAAAAAAAAAAAAAAAGTTGTGCAAATATACAGTCCGGGCTAGAAACTATTCAGCGCCGGCCTTTATTTCATATCTGTATTACTTCATGTTACTTAATGTCAAAATCAGACAGGTTTCAAATTTATGCCGTAATACTACTAAGAGCTATTTCTATTGTAATCCCTTATTAAAGTCTGGCGAATAGGTTTCTTATCATTCCTTAACAGCAAGTAAAAACATTATTTCATGGCCCCTGCAGAATAAAATCTGGATTTGTGACATTCATCCTGGATGTGTAACTATAACTCAGCAGAACAATGGAAAACATGTGCTATGAATCAGATCCCATTCTTAAGAGCATAAATATGTAGTTTAATATTGTTAATCTTAATATCAGTCTGTGTAGATGTAGCAAATATATTGCTTTGTGTGTAGAGACATTTAATGGCGCTAACATATGGCATGCATCTTTTTCAGTCCTTGTCTAGGGCAAGTTCCATACAGTACGTTTATTCATCCTTTATCAGTAATCAGGAGCATCAGATAATCAATCAAATATTTATTGTTGATGCGATAAAATTATGTTGATAATAATATCATATCTAAATAAAAAAGAGGCAAACTGGGATATGGCTCACTATACTGTAGGTACCACAAATTCCCGTGTAAAACCTCAGTTCCCACGTCCCGCTCAAGATGCAATAGAGAACTTTTCACACCTTTGTGCTCGTATAGGAATGGCAGAGCAGCTGTTCTCTGGTATAGAAAATGTAATTATTGGTGTTCATTCACATTGCCCCTATAAATCACTCTTTAGAGAGTGAGAATGAACCTGCAATGATTAGTTCCAGAGGGAAAATAATTTTTTTTGCCACCTGGAACTGCTCAGTGCACTAGTTAGAAAAATCTCACCTCAGACCATGCACATTACATTCAAGGTGTGGTTTTAGAGATTTTCACCCTTATTTGGCATTAGGATGTGATATTTTTTTTTTTTTTTCTGCATGCAAGAAGTAAAACTAATTTTGCTAATAATGATTAAATACTAAAAGGGTGTTCAGTTAGAATGATTTCGCTACCAACACTGACATAGCAGTTTAGCAACAGCAGTTTCCCCCCTTGGACAACACATAATTTTTTCACTGGAGCCCTTATTGCCATCTCAAGATAATAAAAATTTCAGAGTAAAAAGTTTATAGCTCTTTCTCTTTCTCTCTCTCTTCCTCTGTCACCATCCCTCTTGTTCCCAAATATTTGTGGTTAAGTGGCAGTGATAATTCAATAGCGGTTAACCAAAAATCATGTCATGTCAAATGGTTGGGTTGTGTCTTTTCACATGTTCTTTCCACTAACGAACTCTCGTATTAGTGGGTCTGGCTGGGTCTGAGCGGCTGTGGTGTCTGAAGTCTGCTCGTTGAGGTTTTGACACCAAGCCAAACCCTGCCCTTGTTCTCCATCCCTGGGTTTCTCTCGGGATCCCCGTAGGCTGCACTGGTATTCCCATTTTCTCTCCTTTCAGTGCAAGGCTGAGTATCGATGCGGTTTAAATCCACCATCAGCAGCGACGGTAGAGCATAAAAGAGAGACCGAGAGGTCCCGAGAGGCTTTATGATTCTTAGAGGAAGAGCAGAGTGACTGAATGGTTGAAACATCTAGGACAGACTCCTTTCCTTCATTTAGAGACTGAGGTGACTCTGGAGCAAGACGAAACAAAGACGGAAGTATATACCCCATATAAAAGTAGCCCAAGAACGTTTGATTCTATGATTTATGATTTATGACGTTAAGCCATAAAGTTTTAAAACAAGCAAACAAACAAATGCTAAATTCATGAAGATAGTGCCGTTATTTATTCATCATCAATATAGATCTGAAAATATTGAAAAATTTTATAGATTGTTTGAAGAAAGAAAAAAATAAAGAAATAACGCCTCATAATTATAGTGTGACTCCAAACAAGTTTAAACTAGACTAAATATGTTGATGTACTTATACAGTTAATTGAGTCCAGCCTAATAAAATGCATCAACCATAACCTGTAACTACATCTGCAATGAATTAGCGCTCAAAGGTTTTATTGGTATAATGTTTACATAGCAGTTAGCACTGTTCTTTCCCATCACTAGTTAATGATTTAGCCATTTCAAGATCTGCATCCAAGCTCAGTATGAGATCACAGAAATTGTTACGGAGCTCTGCATTGTAAAGCCATTGTTCCAGCTTGACTCATTGGAGTAGGAAGCTATTTCATATTCATACTGTACATTGAGACAAACGCAGCAGACTTCACACACACCGGTATGGAGACAAAAAGAGACTTCAACAACAAAAACTGGTGAAAAACTTGTAAAAAAAAAAAAAAAAAAAAAATAGAGGTCGAAAAATCATTCGCCTCAAACAAGCAGATTAGGATAAGGCTATGTGTGTTTTTATTTAGAATTGCCTAGTATACAAATAGGTTCAACAACCAGGGAAAGAAAACAAAACAAACTTTTTATAGATTTTTGTTTGATATACACTTTATGGACAAAAGTTTGTGGACACCTGACCATCATACCGATATATGGTTCTTCTTCAAACTGTTGCCACAAATTTGGAATCACACAACAGATGCCCAGGATCAATTTGGATGCTGTAGCATTACAATTTCCCTTCCCTGGAGCCAACAGGCCCAAATCATATTCCAGCATGACAGATCCCCTGTGTATAAAGCGTGTTCCATGAAGACATGGTTGGCCAAGGTTGGGATTGATGAACTTGAGCATCCTGCAGAGTCACACACAGAGTCCTGACCTCAACCCCACTGAACACCTTTGCAATGAACTGGAACGCCGACTGCACCCTGACCTCCTCCTCGCCCCAATGTCAGTGCTTGACCTCACTAATGCACTTGTAGATGAATGAGTACAGATCCACACAGCCACGCTCCAAACGCTAGTGGAAAGCCTTCCCAGAAGACTTGAAAGAAATCTGGAATGGGATGGACAAGGACATACAGATGAGATGGTAAGGCGTCCACAAACGTTTTTCCATATAGTGTATAAGTATTTAAATGTAGTGTGCTGCATGATGTTGTAATTAAAGTGCATGCTTCTGAAAATCACCACGTGCTGCATTAAATACATCAGCTGAGGAGCGATCTGGCTGATGGTAAAACGATTTTTTTAGCAGGCTCTTTAATTGATGTGTAGATGAATCAGGACTACAGAGGTTTGTAAAAATACTATGCAACAAATCTGTCATCGTTACCAACAGCCTGGTGACATTTTGTCAGTCTTGCGAATATGATGTCCTACACGAGAAGAGGATCATGAAATGGCTAAACAGTCATTCCTTTCGTGGGAACTTATAAACGTTCTTATCTCAGTCCGTATTCATGCACTTTAACTATAGGGCCATATGTTATTACATTACATTACGTTACATTACATTAGTTACCACCTTTTAAATAGTCACTTAGGTTTCTGGGAAGCCAAAAACCATGTGACTGGTCAAGCACACTAGAACTTCCATTTGCTCAGTGGGCTAACTAGTAGATTTATTGTTTGTCCATCCCATAGTAATGATCGTGGTTACTTACAAATTGAATGTGCTTGGAGTTTACTGCTTCTGGTATAGGGAGTGAGTCGGAACTTGGTGATGCTGAGGTAAGAAAGGTTTCCTTAGACAGCTGCTAACGGTAGCTCATCCCGTTCACTCCAAATGTTTCCCTTGACTCCCGTGCACTATTTCTCTGAACACTCTCTGATTTACTGTCTTGTAAACACATAGGAAGTAGCATTGAAAACGCTTTAACAAAGTCAATAAAAGCAGATACCGTTCCCGGTTTTGGAGTTGCATATGACTCCCCCCATCCACTACCACTCTGCAAGTGAGTGCAGGCGCGCGCGCACACCACACACACACACACACACACACACAAAGAGAGAGAGAGAGAGAGAGAGAGAGCGAGAGAGAGAGAGAGAGAGAGAGGGGAAAACTAACATTTGTAAGCCACCCTCACTTTCTTACTCTCCTCTGCTCCCCTTTTCTTGTAGTTTTGGGTTTTGGGGCAGGTTGGGGTGATTACTTTAGCAGGTCTACCTGCAAGTTTGCTTTGAGTCTTTTCTTTTTCATCTGGGTGCAGAAAAGTGGCCCCTGGTGTCTAAACAGCTGTGTAGACCTAGGCGGGGGAAAGCAGAAAAAAGAGGGCTGAAAAGAAAGATTGGAAATTCAATGGGCCACAGGGACTTTTTCTCCCCTTCTCCTTTTCTCTCTCTCTCTCTCTCTCTCTCTCTCTCTCTCTCTCTCTCTGTCTCTTGTCATGTGTTTCCTCATATCTTTTGTCCTTCTCTGCTTCTCTCTATCTCATCTCACCATTGAATATAACCTACGCTGCTTTTACAGGGCTGTTACCAAAGCCAAACCTCCCATCTCTCTCTCTCTCTCTCTCTCTCTCTCTCTCTCTCTCTCTCTCTCTCTCTCTCTCCTGCCTCTCACATCTGAAAGTCTGGAGAGAAATAATCATTTTAAA
Source organism: Synodontis membranacea (assembly GCA_025674565.1). Lineage (NCBI taxonomy): Eukaryota > Metazoa > Chordata > Actinopteri > Siluriformes > Mochokidae > Synodontis > Synodontis membranacea. Next base: position 10,862,573 of record JAOVYU010000033.1, read on the forward strand.
AATGAACTGTTTTCATCCCAGGTGCTTAATCGATTGGGGGGGCCCAAGCATACGATCACATTTCTGGTCCTTTTCAAATTCTACCTATGAATTCCAACAAAAGCCTGTGATTCGAATAAGAAAGCAGTGGGCTTACCATTTGCTTGAAGTTGTGGGCGGCCGTTGTGGTCCATACACAGATGGACTTCAGTGCTGGGTGAGCTAAACTGTTGTCCATTCGTCCTGCTGCAAAGGGGAGCGGGCGGCAAGGTTAAAATCTTCATAAGGCTTACATGGGGGTGGGATGGAATTTGCTCTGGAGCAGGTCACTGCTACCTTGTCACTGCCTGCTATATCATCTTTCCTCCTCTGAGGAAAGAAGCTCCAGACAGGGCTGGAGATGAAAAAGGCAGCTCTTGACTCTCATATTTTGGGGGTTCAGAAGCCAACATTTTTTTTTTTCAGTTGCTTTAGCGCTGAGAGACAAATATTGATTGACATGTTACTTGGAATCGCCTTTGAAACCAAACCAAGAGGGTTTTTTTTTTTTTTTTTTTAATCTCTGCTGTAATTTTAAAGCCGTAAATTGCATGTCTTATTGTGGTTCTTTTTTGGGGGACTGATGAAAATACAGTATGTACATCTTTACTTTTCAGGATTGTCATTTTATTTATTTATTTTTTTTTTAATCATTCTGATGTTTCACTGAAGGACTTGGTTTTGGTTTCTCCCAACAAAACTTAAGAAGTTATTTATGAATAAAGCTTAATATTAATAAATGACTGCTCTTACCTCCTGCGGTTCCTGAAGCCTTTGAAACGTCTGATAAATGAAATGTCTGTTTACTGTTTACTCCTCAGTTTGATGTTCATGTAAAAGGTTTAAATGTGCTGTAGACAAGTATAAAGTGACAAGCGTGGGTCTCAAAGTGGATTCCTGGGTGTGTAGCCATGTGTTTTATGATTTTTTTTCTTTTATTACAGTGCTGGAATTCATAAGATATTATTATCATGTGTTATATAATTGTTACACTAATTAATATATGCTGTTATATTTTGAAAATTTTAATCGTTATTAGCTAGTTTGTCACTTAATTTGAATATCAATTCAAATTAAAATCACCTGTAAATAATGCCAACGTGAATCTAAGGACAATTTTAATAAATATGTGCTCTGTGAGTGGACATTTCAGGAATAAGAAGCTCTATGGCTTTAGTAAACTGCTAAAAAGTATTGTACACTTATCTGTGCTGAGGAGGTCCATGGAACTCTTTGCACAGCTAAAGGGGTCCTTGGCTGCTAAAAATGTTTATTATGAAGTTTATGTAAAATATTAATTAGGTTAAAATCTCATAATCTTGAATATAAAGCAGAGATCAGAGGAGCCCTTGAATATGTTTTCCGTTCACAGAGATTTCCTGAAAAGTTACATATCAAAAGATGTGTGTGTGTGTGTGTGTGTGTGTGTGTGTGTGTGTGTGTGTGTGCACGCGTTCTTGCGTGCCGGCACGCAAAACAAAGTGAGAAAGCAGAAAAGGGGTAGGCTGGGCAGAGTTTCAGAGAAAAGTCATGTCTTCAGAGAAAGAGAGAGGTAGAGGAGAATGTGGTGCTGAGAGTGGTACTGTTTGCTTAGTCCCCATCAAAGCCAGGTCTAATCATTTTACCATGCGCAGTTTCAGCTAGTGCTGAGTGCTGCGGCTACTGCCTTTACAACTTTAACCCCACGCTGGTCTCATGGCTCTTTCCCAGTGATTGCTCAGAAGTGTCCTGTCTATGATCGGTAGTATTGATGGTTCTATTATATCCTGTATAGAGAAGCCTGGCAAGTTGAAGGATCTGTAAAAAGACATTTGAAATTGTTGCTGTTTTCAGTGAATAAGTATCTGCCAAGAATGACAACACGTATTAATTCATTCATTCATATGGTCGGATTTAGGTTTGTACATGTGAGTGTGTAATATGCATCCATGTCGGTTACTTGTTCGAACCAAGCACAACCAAGTAGTCAAATATATTATGGTTGTTTTGTAGGACAGAACACACACACGCAACATGGAGTTACACCGATATCCTGACACCTTGATCAGAAAACCTCCCTGCACCACCTGATATCCTATGGTGTGTCAGTCTTGCTGCAGCTGTAAAAGATTTTGTAAAAAAAGAAAGAAAAAAAAAAATCAGCTATTGCATCATGGAAACACGGCTGTGCTTGTGCATAGGTGACCTGGGGAACCAATTACTCCTCCAGTATATGCGTGTGCATGTGTGAGTGTGTGGGTGAGAGGTTAAATGGTATCCTGACTTTTGCTATGACCTTTGTCTGGGATAAAGACCACCACGAGACACTTAAAAGACCACCAAGTGTACACACCCAGAATCATTTCATCCAGTATCTCCATCCTAATTCTCCTATCCATGACCTTATTTGGGTCACAACATGGTTTGTTGAGTAATAATTTGATTTATACCATATGCTACAGGCAACAGATCTCAACCCAAGTGGACACCTAAGGGAGATTTTGGAGTGACGTGTTAGACAGCAGTTTCTTCACCAAACATTAATTGAAGGAATATATTATAGTGATTATAATAGTGTTTATTGCTCCAGTACAATTTCAGAGACTTTTAGAGACTGCACCAAAGTTCATTGAAGCTGTTTTGGGTGCTAACTTTACTAACACACCTCATGTTTGCGTCATGTACGTTTAATTAACATTTCACAATAGTACTGAACCTGAAACCAAATTATTTAAAATTTCAGCTGGGTTCAATACCTAGTGCTTCAGAAACATTTGCTTGCACAAGAAGGATTTTTGTCCTCTTTCTCGGGGAACTTTGTGTACTATTCTCAAAATGTACTACACCTGTCTTATGTCCGCAGATACCATACTATGAATTATAATGCAGTTATAAAAAAGGTTTTATTATACTAAATTGTGTAGGGAAATCATTATAGTGTGAATGATTATGACTGTGTTAATAAGTTTGCTGAATACATTTGACTGTCTGGTTCAGAGAGATGCCTGGAATGCTTTTAGGGATGTACTGTTGGACATATTAGAATGTGAGACTCAGAAGATCAGTGCATTCCAGGAGCATTTCTGTCCCTCTTCAGATGTCCGTCATCCCCATTATCTGTATACACACACACATGCACACACACACACACACACACACACATGCAGACACATACATGCACACACAGTGTCATTCAGCAAGAACAGTTTGGGACTGTCGATGTGTTAATCACAAAAGAATGTGCACACAGAGATAGTACTCAGTGTACCATTATAATTTTAACACAGCTGACATGACAGGAAGTCTTAGATTCATGTTCAGATATTTTATTATAACATAACGTAAATGTTTTTTTTTTCTACAAAATAATGTATAGCAAAACAATAAATGGGAAATAGGCAGAGATCCATAACCAATTACCTGTAGAACACATATTCAAGGGAAATCTAAAATTAAAGAGTCAAGCGAACAATCCTATCGAGATAACTTTAGATGAGCTGTAGGTGTCTGTGATTAGTCAGAGTCCGGCTAGAATTAGGCTGAGGGAGACCTCTGGAAGGTGGGAGGTATATTGCTGTGATTTTCTCCTCCACTGACTACTGTACATAAACCTTGAATATGTGAAATCAAACAATTAAACTCCCCAGCAAGCTCTGTGTTCTCAATTCAGGTTTAACCACATGTACAAAAAGATATACGCAGCAGTGCTCTGATTATCGCCCTGTAGCCCTCACCTCAGTAGTGATGAAGTGCTTTGAACGGCTGGTCAGAGACTTCATCATCTCCT
>JAOVYU010000033.1:10880891-10892401 GCA_025674565.1 Synodontis membranacea
ATGTAAACTAAAATGTGTCAAGAAGTTTTCTATTTTAATTTTGATAATTATAGCCTACACCTAATTTTTTTTTTTTTAAATAATACCATCTCAAATTATTAGAATATTTCAATCACAGTCAGGCCACAGAGGGTCATTGCTAAAGGCTGGCTGTTTGTAGAGTGCTGAATTGAAGCACAATAATGGAACCTTGATTATAAGGGAAAAGTGTGGTAGGAAAAGGTGCGCAAGCAACACTGATGACCACAGCCTTGAGAGGATTGTCAAGAAAAAAAGAACTTGAGAGAGCTTCAGAAGTATTGGACTGAAGCTGGTGTCAGTGCATCAAGAGCCACTACACACAGACGTCTTCAGGAAAGGGGCTACAATTGTCACATTCCTAACATCAAACCACTTCATAACAAAACACGATGTCAGAACCATCAAACCACTTCATAACAAAACACGATGTCTTACTTGAGCTAAGGAGAAAACCAACCGGTCTGTTGCTCAGTCGTCCAAAATTCCTCTTTTCAGATGAAAGTAAATTTCGGCATTTCATTTGGAAATCAAGGTCCTAGAGTCAGGAGGAAGAGTGGAGAGGCTCAGAATCCAATGTGCTTGAAGTCCAGTGTGAAGTTTCTGCAGTCTTTGATGATTTGTTGTTCCATGTCATCCGCTGGTGTCTGTCCACTGTATTTTATCAAGTCCAATGTCAATGCAGCATCGACCAGGAGATTTTTAGAGCACTTCCTGCTTCCATCTGCTGATAAGCTTTATGGAGATACTGATTTCCTTTTAAGGCAGCACGTAGCACGTGCCCACAGTGCCAAAACTATTGATATTACTGTGCTTTTGTGTATTACTTTGCTTCGCTTGATGTAGAATCTATGGAGTACTGTCAAGAGGAAGATGAGAAACACCTGACCGGAAATATTCTAATAATTTGAGATTTCGGCTTTCTGATTTTTATGAGCTACAGTATAGGCTACTGTAAGCCATAATCATCACAATTAAGACACACACACAAAAAGGCCTGAAATGTTTCCCTTTATTTGTAATGAATATGGAACATGTGTTTTCTTTTTTTAATTAACCATAGAATACTTGTCCACTAGCAGAGTAAATGTGTGAGCTAACTTATATGTACTAGCTTACTTGTATATTTGCACAGTATAATACTAGCACACTGGGATGATTACCTTCTTCAACATTGGCATACTAGCATAACTGCATATTTACATAGTTACAAATTTGCAGCCTTGCACACTGACATATACACTAGCTTACTAACATACGCTGCGTATTTGCACAGTAGGATACCTAGATTCTTGCATACTAGCATACTTGCACATTAACATACTGTACTTAATGTACTTAATACACACCATAATAGCATAACTGCATTAATTCCCATTTACTCATCACATGTTCACTACTACCTTTTGGTTTGCAACTCCTTGTTTCTTTAAAAGAATTTGTCCCAAGTGCTGCAGGTTTAGAACTTCTCCATACTTGCACACTTGCACAATTCTAGCAAACTACATCCGTGTACCTGAATGTATTCCTGTGATGAAGCGGCCGATGATGATCATCTCAGGAATGCCAAGATGCCTGCTAAACCCCATGAGTCCACCAGCTACAAAGACTAGAACTGTACTCTTCACCAGGGTCCCTCTTCTATACAAAAAATCCAGACAGAAACAACAAAATGCATGTCTGCAATCCGCATAGAAAATATCATAAGATCTCTTCTGAAACGTTCTGTGTGTGAAATATATTTTCAGACATACTAGTGTTGAATCTATAGGCCATTGGAGGTTGGTGTAGTACCTTCCAAATTTGGTGACTAGCATTCCCACAGTGAGTGAGCCTACAAGTCCACCAATGGCGAAAATGGACACGGTAATAGAGTAAAACACTGTGATGCTGTCGTTGCTCAGACCTCTCCCATTACGCCTCGCTGCAGTGCGGTTATAAAAGTCCTTTATGTACTGGGAGGATGTTCAAACACAACACGTGAAGAGATTTAAGCACAGTCTCACACTCATTTTCTATACCACTTATTCATTATGGGAATCTGGAGCCAATCTCAGCTGACTATGGGCACAAGGCAGGGTACACTATGGGCCAATCCATCACAGGGCCACCAGACACCACTTTGCCACCCTTGTATAAATTAATTGTAGCCTAATAACCCAGAAAATAAAAGTAAAGTTTACATGGATATGTTTAAAGCATGCAAATTTAAGATGCCAGGCTACACAAAAAATCCCACCCCTTTTTTACAGAATACTCCCATGATCTTCATATATGTATAATCACACACTTCACATTAGAAATGTGGTTTTACACTTGCGGTTTTTAAACACGTTGTAATCATGTCACACAAGTGTTTTTTTCTTTCCTACGGCCTTTTTTTTGCCTCATGCATATGTTTTCGCTCTCACATGATTTTTATGCATGTCAGTTTTTTACACATATAAGGCAAATTATTTTTAGATGTAATTCGACTAACTGAATTATGTTAGCATTTGCAATCCAAAAAATGAAGAACACAAAAATAATCAAAAGTGTTTACATTTTAAAGTACAGTATTTTAAAAGTATAATAATCTAAGATATAAGGTAATATCTGTCTTAACATATTAGTTTATCTTTTCATGTTGTGATTTTTTTTTTTACATCTTTATTATTTACTCACAAATTGTATGTTTTGTCATTTCCATTAATTTTTTCCCCCTCCCATGATTCTTTTTCATACCACATTTAAGACACATGCTTCATATAGCTCTGCTTGATCTGCTTTGGACCTTGGCAAGACAAAATGGAATTATTCAGTTTGTGCTCCAGAGACCGCACTTATTACTGTCTCATCTACTCAAAGGTCATTATGGGGATTAAAGTTATTAAAGGGCTTCAAAGTAGTACAAAACAAAAGTGAGTTTGAATCCTTGTGGTGACACAGATGAAATGCAGAAGAAATATATGCTACTCTCTCTCTCTCTCTCTCTCTCTCTCTCTTTCTACCCCCCACCCAAAAAACACACACATCAACATCCAGAATCTTCTGACTCCAAATCATTCCTGCTCCATTGAACTGGCGGAAAGAACGAAGCAGAAGCATGTTGTATTCTCCTAATGGATTATAACAGATTAATGCTAATGCGAATTAGTCATGCACGTTCAGTATCCTGCAAATATAATCATTTTAAAATGTTACTCACCTGAGCAGGAGAATTGACTACAGCTAGGTTATAGCCATAGAGCATGGAGCTGCCAAAAGACGAGAGCAATGCTGCTGCTAACAGGCTTACGGTTAAATGCTACAGAAACAAGACACAAACAGAATGAAATACCTGGAGCACATGCTAATAAATGCCACAGACATCCAAGCAAAGTGCATGACCGTGTCCCACTTATGAATTTAATTGCATCAATCATGTGGTGCTTTTAGAAGCCGATTTCTTCAAGAATTCTTTGCTCTATTAAAACTTCAAAACCAGGTACCTATACTATGTATAGCAATCTTATGAAGGGCTGTAAATGTTATTGGAGTTTATTAAGTATAAGGATAGAGTCTTTGATTTACAGATCTGAAGGCCATGAGTTCAAATACCAGCATCAACAAGCTTTGGCATGGTTGGGGCCTTTGAACAAGTCTCTTAGCCTTCAAGTGAAAAAGCATCAGCCTTATGAGCATGTCATGGATTATAAAGTAGAGTAGAAGGATCTGATAAAGTGGCCAGTGAGTGCATGTCACATGGGTTGCACAAGGATTACATTCTGACAATAATCCATGACTGCATTAGCAAAAGCTTGAGATTTAACCAAAACTGTTATATAACTACTGTAAGTGTTCAGCCAGAAGTCTTGGAACAGTGTCAGTCTTTGATTCAATCTTAAATGCCTCTTAAATCCTCCAAACATCAGGAGAACTAGCTTTTTTTATTTTGTAAGGAATGCCAACAATTAGACATGGTTGTATAAAAGAAAGAAAGAAAGAAAGTAAGAAAGTAAGTAAGAAAGATGCACGTGGAAAAGGCTGTGACATGTATCACAAGTGCCAAAAGAAATTTCAGTGTGTGAAAAAAGGCAGGATTACACAGCCAAAAGAAAAAATCATTAAATTCAGTGAGCATTAAGAGTTTATTGTTTTTTTATCAAAAAGAACATGTCCTGTTTTTTGCTGATACATTGAGCAGAACAGGGAAAAGTGTTTACTGCCTGGTCAAACTTTCCATTTAACACATGCTTTTTTGTAGGAATTCTAAGCACACATGAAGAGAATCAATAGGAATACACAATGATGCATTAGATTAAAAAAAAAATGGCTTTGAATTTGCTATGAATATATAATCAATAATAGATTGATTGATCAATAAACTAAGCAACAGAAATATTTATTCAAAATAAATATGTGACTTACCCCTCTAATTTTTCCACTCGGCTCGTTTAAAGCTTCCTCCGCCATTTAGCAATACGTACATGTGCAAATTTCCAAACAGAGAAAAAGTGAACGGATGTTTTTTGCAATGGGCTCCACAACATTCAGGCTCACAGAGGGAGAATACCAGCCCTGAGTGCAGCACCTCCTCCTCCTCCTTCTCCTTCACCTCTCATGACCAACTCATGCATCATCTCCTCAAGACTGATCAGCTTACCACGTATGAACTTTTACTGAGAATTCATGAGAATTCACACTATTGGCCTGAAACATTTTTCATATACGTTATAAGCTATACATACAGTATGGCCTTCTGCACTGTATATCTTTGCATTGTATATGACTCATGTCTTCGCTTTGACCGCTAAGCCTAATTATTTAATGTTACATAGCACAGTAGTGTGAACCTGACCTGAAGTTAGTTACCAGCTTAAAATGAATTATTTGCCAACAAAAACTTGTAATAAGTTTTTTTTTATTTGTCTTATGCCACATCAATTTGCCAACAATTGTTTTTTATTATTTACATAAGAATGATGTTTGTTATAAATATCATAAATGATATGTATTTCTTTGTACTTTTTATGCATTTATTGTTATATTTACTGTAATGTTTTTGTGTATCCATATAACAAGTTCGTTCCAGTTATCACTTGTAATGTTTCTTTGCTTTCTCTCTTAAAGTAAAAAAAAAAAAATAAATAATAATAATAAAAAAAAAAAAACAGCTTGAAAAAGGGCAAAATCCCTGTCCTGAAGACTTTCCTGGGAAGAAAAATGTAAAGAGCCAACTTTAACACTAACACAGACACTGGAGACTCCTTCCATTAGACTCCTGGAGACTCCTTAGTTTATCACAATGGGCAAATGGATATAAACCTCCAATTGGTTTTGCAGCTGGCACTACTGTCAAAGCTGCTGTTATAGCATAATAAGCAACACCTTCTGACCAATCAGATTTTAGAATTCAACAGGGCTGTGGTATGAGAATAAAATTCAGTTACAGTTGAAATTTTCTGTATAAATTTACAGTTTACAGTCGATCATGATATTGTAAAAGTACATTAAATTGCCAGAATTCACATTTTATAGTTGTGAACCTTGATTATGTGCAGCATGATGAACTCCATGAACTCAAAAGAATGCAAAGTCTTAGCACAAGAACCTCACATGTTCCTCCCTTTCTCCCTCTGTCTCAGTCTTGTGACTGTTTTTTTTTTTTTTTTTTTTTTTCAATCATTGCATAAAACATAACTTGGGTAGGAATTAATTCATGCCCATGCTGTGACTGTTATTCTAATGTGACATATCAATAGTTACGGCTGTTTCTGTAGTTTATCTGCAGCCCAGCTCGTTAATCATGTGTTTCTGCTTTAAATACATTGCTCAGAGAGTCCCTAAAACAATTCACACGTGCCTTTCAAATGAAGGCCATGCTTCAAATCCTGTGGATCATATGACTCTCAGTAAAACAATCAGACAGTCTTTGAGAAGAGTCAGTGACGTTCACAGAGGTTGCTGTACATGGTTTCTTTGGCTTCCTTTTCCTTTGCCGGCTTAAAAACGGACAAGTCACATGTTTTCTGTCATTTGCTTCAAAATTTTTCTAGGTTTTTGGGTTGACAATAAAGCAAGTCTCAGCATTGCCCTCTGACATTTCCAAGGTCCTGAGATTCTGGCTATATCTGGCATCAATTTAAATTTTTATTAATAAGTAATCTCAATCCAGATGAGCATTTTAGCTCTGGGTCAGAAATAATCTCCATCCTTACTAACACACCAGAAAACGTATATCACATGACCATTCACGTACACTGGGCATGCCGTGCCAGTATAGACAGGAAACAGATTATCTACTCTGCAGTTGGTCTACTCTGCAGCTTAGTTGCAGATTGCTAGAATATTAGCTTGCCTCCTGCAGATGTAGCATTATATAATGCAGAAATTACCTGCACAACAGCTGCTAGCAAAGACTAGCTGCTAATTCATTTTACATGCTGCATTCACCACTGGTGATGAAGTCTGATGCTGTTTGTTTACTTCCGGAAAAGGGTCACATTATAGGAGCGTGACGAATCAGGGAAGGATACGTTGCAAACCTACAGTAGGTGTCTGCGCATGTATTTTCCAAAAGGGTCTGTTTTTCCTCATCAACACTAAAATGCAACTCCAGATTTTTCAAACTGATAAGGGGCCACCAGGCCTAGTGTATGGACACCAGGTGTACACATAGAAAAGTAATGCATTTTGTCTGGGTTCATCAATTTCCTCTGCCTCCAAAAAAAAAAAGAAAGAAAAAAGAAAGAAAAGAAAAGAAAAAAGAAAAAAAAACCTGTTATGTGAATAGCTCACTCTAAATTGCCTTTAGGTGCGAATGTGTGTGAACTGTGCCCTGCTATCAGCTTTCAGGACATTTTTCTCTCTCAAGTCATTTTATACAAAGTATTATGATACCGTTAAGAGAAAAAACTATAAATCAGATATACTTTGACACAAGATCTTGATACAAGCTCTATTAATTTTTGTTGAGAAAATAAAGTTGGGACAATGTACTACCCAGCCCAGGATAAAGGGCATATTGAATATTCATAGGAATATGAATATGAATCAAGTCTCCACACAGCAACTGACAATGGCTGGTTTGTTCTTCTGAATCTACTTGAATGCATGCCTGTAACACACACACACACACACACACACACACAGGCAGGATTAGCTTGAAAAGACTGAGAGCCTTGTTATTTAGTACAGAAGACTTTTCTACGTATGTGTGTGAACCTTTGCTTTGGGACCCCCTTGTGCAGGAATATCTGCAACTAAACATTTCTGGAAACTGTTAATCAGTCCTGCACATAAGCTGAAATTTCAGCCCCTTCTTCATACAGAATAGCAAAATATTAATTTTATTCTACTGTATTAACCATTCTTTGGTAGACTTGTGGGTCATTGTCTTGCTGCAAAACCCACTTTCTATTGTTTGATTCAGTTCACAGAAAAAAAAAGTCCTGATATTTTTCTTTAAAATTTGCTGGTACAATTCAGAATTCATTGTTCCATTAAAGATGGTAAGCTGTACAGACCCAAACTGTGATGCTACCACCATCATGTTTCACAGATGGAATAAGATTCTTATGCTGGAATGGAGTTTTTTCCTATAAGGATAAGTTTTTTTTTGGTCTCACCCATGCACAAAATAGCCTTCCAATAGCCTTGGTTGGTTTAGTGTTCTCCTGATGGTGTTCTCCTGATGGTGGACTCATGAACATTAAAACTAGCCAATGTGAGAGAGGTCTTTAGATGTGTAACAGAGAAATCTCTTCTAAAATGTCAAATGAAATCTCAGAGAAAAGATCAAATAAATTTAAAGCGTTCAGCTCAAAAGCATAAGCAATGCAGACCATACACTCAAAATGCAAGATTCAGAGTAATAGCGAATGGCTATGTGGATTCCTTGAGTATTTATACTGGTTGATTATCAGAACATCATATGACAATCACGAGGGATTACGTGACATTAGATCATTTTTGGTACACCAATCTCAAACTGGCCAGATACTGGCATTAGCCAATCTTAAATTGTTTCCTTGTCCTAAATTTTGCTTCTTCAGCCTTTTTCATTACCAGAGAGTCAGAGTCCTTCAATTTTATTCTGTCCAATCGTCAACTGCAGCATCTATTACGTAGCACTCTCTAGGGAGAATTTCTGCTCTTAAGGATTTCTGTTATGCATTACATGCAACCAATTGACTAATTTTTTAAGTATTGAGCCAAGACTTCCTGATCATGTTATTCTGGGTAATTTCTTAGGTATCCACGGGGAATTTATTACCTCATTGCTCCAGGTGCTGCAGCTTTATTTTAGTATTATCTTTTCTTATACCTGAACCAGGTTGTGATTGGGTGTACTTTAACTAGTTAAACATATTTCATTATGTATTGTGGTGATGTATAATAACTACATGTGTTCAAACTCATCACTTATAAAGATTAAGATTTTATAGCAATGCATATAAAAAACATTTCTGTGTTTAAAAGGTGATAGCATGGAAATTTTTGGAGACAGTTACATCCGTTCTGCTTCCCCTTTTCTTCTAGACATGATCTTATGGGTACGTAAAGTACCCCCTTTTTCTGGGAAGTGAGAACAGCAGACACAGCAGTTCGCTTGTCAAAACATGTATTTTAAGTCAGATTTGGTCATAAGCAGGGCACTATTCAATTATTAGGTCATTGGACCAACTTTAAGGCTTTCTAAAGAAGATGAACATTTCAATCAGTTTATTTAATACATTTAATCCTGGATATTTTATCAAATCAGAAGGTGTGCAACAGCAGGTCTTCTGCTCTAGTTAAGGGTTGAGACCTTCATAAGTCTCTGATAATTTGCCATGATTAAATCCTGGCTCTTCTCTTTATTCCAGGTCTTCTGCTAAATTTTGGTCTGTGTGAGTTCCTGATTTAGATTATATTTACGGCAAAGTCCTACTGTTACATGCCCCCTGACATACTGCTATGGGTCAGTTTGTTAAACCCTCACAGATGCTTAGAAGCTTCCCTGGATTCCTTTGAGACCTTGTGGACTATTATACTCCTTGTTGGAGTTCAAATGCTTTAGAGATTGTTTTGTAACCTTTTCCAGCCTGTTGCATCAACAACCCTTACACAGGAATTGTCTTTGTTTCGTGCAATGATGCACTTTCACAAACGTGCTGTGTTTCGTTTAGATTTGTTGACTCCAGACAATTTCCTTCTATATGTTACTCCCATTAGTTTGTACCCCTTTTATGGCAACACAGGACGTAAGAGTTGTGAACATCAATCTTTGACAGATCCCTGTTCTTTAAATAAAACCCACTCAACACAATACTGCACCCATTCAACACCCGACTGTCATCTCATTTATTGAAAATGCCTAACTCTAGTTAATTTTACAGCCAAATAAATTACCCATCCAATCAGGATCCATTTTCCTCCATAAGTAAATGATGAAGTACAAGATTTCTGTCTCATTTGTTTAATTAGATTCTGTTTATCTACTTTTAGGATTATTTATGCATAGGATTATTTATGATATTTAGGTTTTATGTCGTATTTATGCAAAAATAAAGAAAATTATACATAAAAAGTTTTTAAGCTCCCAAGCACAAACTTTAAGTACTATTATACATAAGCAGAGAACAACAGCAAAAAAGAAAATATCTTGAAAATTGTCTGTGATTTTGGGGATGATTTGAGTCCTCAAATGCTGGAAGAAATGATGTCTTAGAGATTAACTTATTCCACCTATTAAAAAAAACAAAACATACATTTTCCTTAGTTATACAAGAAAAATAATATTTTAATGGTATAATTTATACATTTTATAAGGGTTGTTTGATTTCATAAGGGTTGCATTTACAGTAGTATGAACTACCAATCCAAAAATGCATTAATAAAATTTAAGGATAGGGTGTAAATAAACATATAGTTCTTGGTTAATTGCTGATGTTGTCAAGCCTTTACTATTGAGTCCACACTACTCTGGAGTCGAGTTTGGTTGTTTAGTTCTATACATCGAGTTTGCCTTAAACTCCTTATAGCATATTCATCATAAAGCACAGCTGTAAAATGTGTGCAAAACCTGGTTACCATAATGTACAATTGTAAACAATGCTAGTGTTCATGACAATACCATGGTTTTAATAAAGAATTTCATGGTAACCATGATAAAATGGTTAAAATGGCCTACTTTAATTATGCCGTAGTAGTTCATGAAGACGTCTCCCTTAATTTGAAGTGTATTCACTGCGTCTACTGGTCTACGGTGATCGAACGTGCAGAATTCCAGGCCATTCACCATCACCTGATCAGAGAAAATGCAAACTTATTTAATCAGTTTGCTAAAGGTTTTAACACACTCCTTTATTTTCCCCATAAATAACATACCTCGTAGCCTTCTGATTTAATAACCATGATGATATCAAAGGCTCCTCCTGCGACAAATGGGCAACCATGAGAAATTTCATGTTCCCATGACCCATATCTGCAGCTGTTAAGTGCCACTTTGTCACTGCGGGGGTTGAAGTGGAGCGCGACATCATGATGGTTTCCCAACCCAGTCTGCAAATTTATTGCAATGCTGAAAGAGATTGTTTTAGCATTTAATTAACTGTTCCAGATTCTAGTGAGGAATTTCTAAGTCATCTATTCCATACTGGTGTTCATTCAAACTGTTGTGCAGTAGAAACACATTTAGCATACCCATTGCTCCAATCCAAAGGAACAACCCCTTGGAAGAACAAAGCCACACCAGGTCTCAAGCCTCCAGGGATATTTTTCAAATATGGTTTTCTCTGTTGTGGTTAAGCATCATTCATTTTTAAGGTTAAATCTCTAATCACGTGATTATATTGTCATAAAAAATGGCTTGTTCAGTCATGCCGAATATGACATGAAAATGTTACTCACTGGGCTGCAGACTGGTTTTGACACATCAGACTGGATGTTAGAAAACATTGTGCGTGAGGTGCCAGGGTTTAGTTCTTTAGCAAAAGTAGATGTGCTCCAGTTCTAAAGAGATCATTGAAATAAAGAATGCTTATCCACAATGTCGCTAAAATTCTTAACCTGTCCCCCCCCATTTATGACAATCCGAAGTGCAGTATAGAAGATGCCAGCCATGATAAGAAAAATAACAAAGATAAATGGTTTGCAAAAATTGCTAGACTGCTAGTCAATCATTCACCTTCTCTTAAATCTTTGCTATTTACAAGTGACTCAACTCTGAATATGGCCCAAAGTCAGCATGAAGTGAAGGTAATGGCTACCCTCTTTCATATCATTTGGCCTTTCCCTTTTATTTAATTATCTTTCTTGTGGGAGAAAAAAATTAATTTGGTCTGACTGCTGCTTTATTTAAAAAGCAGAAAAATATCATTCTAATATGTCTCCTTTAAAGCCATAGCAACGGCTGGGAATGGGAATGTGCTGTTGGTTTTGTTCAGTTGTCAAACTGCATAATGCGTTACCATATATACAGAGATGGGAAGTAACGAAGTACAAATACTTCGTTACTGTACTTAAGTAGAATTTTCGGGTATCTGTAC
>JAOVYU010000033.1:10907236-10919519 GCA_025674565.1 Synodontis membranacea
AGACAAATGATGTAATGCATTCAGTGCTTGTGAAAAAAACACTCTCAGGGAGGAAGAGTAGCAGAGGGAACATTACTCTCCCTCTAATAACTAACCGTGTCGTCATTTGACCCTTACAGATCCGTCCCCACCCCCAGCGCCCTCTGAACTACAGGTCAGTCACATGACCTTTGGATCGGACAGGTCGGTATCGGTGCATGTGAGTTGGGTGTCTCCAGCAGACCCAGATGTCCCCGTGCACCACCACAAACTGTCCTGGAGTTTGTTGCTTGATGAAGGAGGATACACAATGCCATCCAAACTCAAGAAGAGAACCACCATCAGTGGGGTAATTCCTACTCACCTTTTCTTCCAGTCTCATTTTCAGTTCATCCTCTTTCCCCTCTATTTCCCAAACCTGGTGTAAATCCATCCCACTAGCTTGAAGCAAGACGAACCACAACCCCCCCCCCCTTTTTTTTTCTCTTTCATTCAACAAACCACAACAAATGAAGTATAACAGTGCAAAGAGGCGTAAGATAAACAACTCGTGAGTTTGCCTTTGATCACGCAAAGACTTAAATTGGATGCCAGGATGGTATCACATTGCATCAAGCCCACTGGCTAAAGGCCGCACTTCAGGAGTCTGTCCGGCGCACGGCCAAAAACAGCATATCAATTCTCGTTGCGTTTGAGAGTGGGAAATCTCTTAATAACAACCAAATTGTTTTCCTTCGAGTGAGATCATTTTCAAGGAGTTTGTTTTTTCTTTCCTCCCCCAGCGATTTTGGCGATGGCAGCAGCAATGTTTGTGTTGTATGTATATGCTGCATTTTTTAAAGAAAGGTTTGAGGGGGGGATTGTTGACATTTTCTTGTTAAATGAAATTTTTTTTTAATATCCACTGGATGAACTGGGACACATCAAACCCGTGGTTAATAGGGAACCTCCCGTGCTGCATTTGAAGCTTCTATTACAAAAGGAAAAATGATGCAATTAGGTTTACCAAGGCCATTCCGGAATGCCACACACAAATACGGAATTAAATTAAACTGCCATTTAAAACTACTCATCGATGATTTAGTTCATAAAAAGAACCTTATTTACCTTTTTTTAATACTTCTGTGAAAGCCTACTACAGTTGATGAATTCAGTACATTGTGTATTCAGCCAGTGTGTATAAAAATGGTTCATCCTAAGAAATCCGTTTGTAGCAATGTTCCCATCTCAGCAGCTCAGAGTGTGTACTGTACTGTATGTGTGCATGTTTGTGCGTGCAGGATTCTGACTCGGTGGAGCTGGAGGGTTTGAGAGAGGACAGGAGTTACACAGTGGAGCTCCAGTCCGTGTCATACTGGGAGCAGCTTCCTCTCAAGAGCTCCAAGGCTATCCTGCGCTTCTCAACACAGCAAGCAAAAACTGGTGCGCTGCTCACTTAGACACTTATCTCAAGAATTGTAGATGACGTTATGGCTTGCTAAGTGCAGACATTAGAAGAGGTGGCAACATTTGCTTGGCAGCATTTACTACTTTTGATCCCTTGTGAATACGGGATACATTTGAAAAATACGTTTTTTTTCCTGCTTTTTAAGGTAAAGCAGCAGTCAGACGAGTAAAATTTGCCTGGTGTAAAAGATGAGATTTGCTTCTGGTAGCATTTACTTTGTGCAGAGTATATGTAGGAGAAATTTTACCTGTGAAGTCACAAGCCCCAGTCTTGCGAGCCAGTAGAAATCAAGTGGCTTCTTTGGTTGGTATAATAAAATGGAGAAGCTGTTTTATTTCTTACCGTTGCTTGGTGCACATCTGAAAAAACATAGTCTTCTCCATCACCAGCATGCACCATGGTTCTTGCGGTAAAATTCTCCGTTTTCTCTCTGCCTCCTAGGATTTTCTTGTTAGCAATGTTGGCACGTCCCATGTAGTCCTTTTGGACGTGGTTTGCTTTGCTGATACACAAGCCTTTCATAAATTATACTCTTTGTAACAAGGTGAATAACGTGAAGAGAAGAAAGACTTTTTTTTTTAATATAGATCATATTTGTTCTATCCAACATGGTAATTTTCAACTTTTATTATCAGAGCCCACAGCCAGCCCTGTGCTTCAGAAAGGTCAGTCGGACATTCTGGATGTAGGTACACCATTCTACCAGGATGGAAAACTCCAGGTTCGAGTCTACTGGAAGAAACGAGGTAAGAGAAAAGTGATGGATCATATCTTTCATCAGTCCTGGTCTCCAGGGGGAAAACCCTGCACCTTTTTTTTTTTTTTTTTTGAAAAGGCCGCTACCTCAAAGCATAGATCTGCCTTTGTGTAAACAAGCTGCTTATCATAAAGTTAAGGATCAGGATTAAAGGAAGAACAATGGTGGCCTTTCCACACGGTACAGAAGTCTATTCAAATCGGTGTTCTCTTAATCATGTGCTAACATGACCGTCTCTACTTAGAATGAAATAGCGGCAGTGAGTGAATGATGTTTAACTGACCCTGTACAGTATGGTGTCTTTTTAATCTCGTTCTTTTATGTGGGGAAAAAAAAAAGAGCCTGCTTGTGAACTGAAGGACAGAGTTCATAAATCATTTTTATACAAACCTGCAGACTTGTCTGAGATGATCTTTCTAGTGGTTGAGAAACAGATTTGAGAAGTCTTATCACTTTGGTACATTATCAAGATGGCTGCAGTGATACTACAGAGAAACTGACACACATTGTACAGTATATTCAGTATGCGTGATACATGTGTTCTGTATTCGGTTCCATCGAATACAATATGACTTCTCATCAAATCTAAATCATTGTGTTGTTTTTTGTTTTTTTTGTTTTTTCCATCAGACCCCAACGTGAGCCGTTACCGCGTGCAGTGGTTCCCAGAGTTTTGTTCTCATAATGGAACCAGAGTCCAAGAGAAGCTCATTACACAGGTAGCATCTCAATTTGTCTTACCTCACATGAATTCACAGGTGTGGGGGGGAGGGGGTGTAACCTGACAGAAATTCAACTACAAGACAAATTACTCCAGGAAACAACAATTGATCACTGCTAGTGAAAAACACTAAAGGGGAAATCTCACCTGCATCAATCACAAAGAGCTCCACTTGGCAAACTGAACAAAAAAGCATTCGTAAATTAAACCAGTAGACTCAAATTACAAAATTAGAATACAGGCCTTCATGTAATAACAAGGCCGGTTACGGCAAGGCCGGCTTTTTTTTTTTAAAAAAGTAAGACTTAAGCATGTTGAGATAAGTAAACTGCACTGTGATTTTCTGAATGGTTGGGTTGAGTTTTTTGTTGAATTCTTTATTTGTTGTGTTGTACAGGAGAATTACGCCAGCTTACCTGATCTGCAATTTTCATGCAAGTATAAAGTGATCATCCAGACTATTGGGTCCAAGAACCGAGCACAGGCAGAAAGCGCCACTTTCTCCACCCCACCATGTGCAACCATTCAAGGGAAGAGCTCTAAACCCATCACCTGCCCTGGAGATCCTGGTTAGTCACCATTGTTAGATACTTTTACAACATGAATAAGACAAATTCTCCACAATTGTAGGTAAATGATTCAATGCACATTGAGGTACAGTCGACCCTCGCCACTTCACGGTTCGAATTTTGTGGCTTCACTCTAACGCGTTTTTTTCAAATACAGTATATTCATTAAATAGTTGATCGAGACAGTGAAAATGCGGGTTTCGCTCGGTTGTCTTGAGTCAATTATTTTTATTTTTTATCAACTTTTTTTCCAAAAAATTGGGTGTTATTTCATGTCTAGAGGGCTCTAATAATGTTAAAAACCGTATTTACAAGGTCGTAAACAGGTTTTCTATGCTCTAACTACGCGGAAATACTACTTCGCAGAAATTCACTTATTGCGGTAGAGTCTGGAACAGATTAACCGCAATAAACGAGGGTTTACTGTATACTTTGTCTTTTCTAACCACTGTATTTGTTTTCCTCTTTTCAGTTGCTCACACAAAAGTCCAGGCAAGGGCAGAGAACCTTACCGCTGTCTTCTCAGTGCATGACAGCAACGTGACGGCTTTGTTCTCCTGGGTGGTAGCTGTAACCCGACCCCCTCAGCAGCCCACAGGTTACCAAGTCACCTGGGCGGATGTCACGGCTGAGAGACGCAAAACCAACCAGGCCAACAGCCTCATCTCTCAGTCCCAGATCCTCCCTCCAGTGAGTCCGTTATCCTCACTTTGCTGCCAGATGGGTTTTGCCCCACTGTCTTCGTCATACACAGAGGCTTTAAAAAAAAAAAAAAAAAACATGGATTTTTACGTTCGAAAAAGGAGTCCAGATTATTTCTATTGATTCAGGAGGTCTGATACTGCCTTAGGCTGCATTCACGCTTTTTGTCTCAACCAGCGGTGCATGTTTCACACGTAATCCTATGGGAAGCAACTGCTAGGATGGCAGAATGTGTCCGCTTTTAAAAAGCGCTGCCGTCTGCATTTATTTGGGCAAAGTGGAGCATCCAGAATTGAAAAAGTTTAACTTTTTTTTGTACAGGGCCAAGTGATATCAAATTCCTTTTTGTCTCTCAAACAACAGGGGACAGTCAAGGGAAACAAACACATTTTTTTTGTGAGCAAATGCAAGGAGGTAAAAATATTTGATTATCAGTATTCAAAAATTATATATACAAAATTTGACACCCCTTGTTAATCCCAAGTAGCTGCAACTGTTCTGATTTTCTGCCGTAATTTTTATAGCACGGTCAGACATCCTACTCTTAAGCCAATCTTTTCTTAATCATTATTACTGATAATGTAAAGGTAAAATCTAGGCTAGTGGGAAAGCAGTAGCATTAGTTTGTCTGACGAGAGCATACAGTATGTAATTCGCAGTGCCGCCTTGTTTTACCGTGTACGATCTGTGATGCCTGTCTTTGCTGGTTCACACATGCCAGTCACATCCAGGAAGGAATGCTTGTTGCCATGTCTCAAATGACTCTAAATGGAATGTTTGCGAGCAGATGTCCTTACCTGCGTCAGTTAAGCTGAACCAATAGAAAATATTAGACTCCATTCAGCATGAAGAGTTCAGATGTTCTGTATTTACACTCTGTCAACTGTCTCCCTGTGTTTTTTTTTTTTTTTAATCTAGGAAAGAAAAGTTCTGGTTGTCTCTGGTTTGCAGCTGGCATCACTCTACAGGCTGGAGGTGGGAGTGATCACTGCTGGAGGTCAGGGCCCAACAACATTCAGAACTTTCCAGACTCCAGGTCATGCTAGGCCTGTCCTACACTACAGTAAGGACCCTTATTTAAAGCTAATTTCTTTGTCAATCCGTGGCCATTTCTACTCTCTGATGGTCTGTGGGTGTGTGAAATGAAGGGTTTCTTGCATCACAAGTCGTTTTGAAAGTCGTGTCTGAAACGGTTCTTTAAATCAGAAGTCTGCATATCATTGGGATTGTCACAATCACAGAGAAGATAAGGTTCATTTAATTTAAATGTTATAATCAAACAGTTCAACCTTCTAACATCAAAAGAAACTCTGTGCACAGATGTGTTGGTTTTTTTTTTCTTTCTTCCTCCTTAATTAACTGAATGTCTGCTCTGTTTCATCCATATCTGTAGAACCCAAGGTGAAAAAGCACCATTTGAGGTCAGTCATAGAACAGCACTGAAGCTCACACTGGAACATACCGACTAACCCCCCCCACCCCCGTTCGAACCCGGCTCCTCAGGAACACAAAGAACAGAAAGAACCAAAGAACATTGAGCGGATCATTCACTGAGAGGATCAGAACCCTGAGAAAACATCTGGCTCTGGGAGAGTTAGGAGGAGGAAATTGTGAAAGCGATTACTCGATCCCAGACGTTCTCGACAAAAGATTTCCATCCGCCAGAGAGCCAGAAGAAAAGGAAAGGAGAGTGGTGAAAACAAAACACAGCATCTGGTTAGAAAAAATAATAATAATAATAATAAATTGTAAAGTAATGATCATAAAGGGATATGCAACTATAACCTGAGTGAGTTTTGCATTGTTTTATTTTTTTTAAAATTATTCCTTGGTATTCCTTTTCTTTCAATGGCACTTAACCGACAAAGCAGACCGACTGTTAACCTTCACCTCAGCATAACCTGTGTTTAAAAAAGAAAAAAAAGAAAAAAAGTGTCTGCAAGTCCAGTGTTGCATGTGGTGAGAAGTTTTGCTTTGACCCATAAATGAAGTGGACTCGTGAAGTGATGTGTGTGACTGCATGTATATTTACCCCCATCATGACTTCCTGACTTGTGGGCATGCACCTTTACTATGTGTCAGATTACAGTTATACAAATTGCGATTCATATTCGCTGTGCTGATTATCAAACCTGTGTCAGTTTTTTTTTTTTTTTTTTTTTTGGTAAGTGCATTAGGGTTGTTACGGTTTCATGATAAGCCGCAGTATATATTTTTAAAATGATGCTAAAATAGCAGCCATTTGCTTTCTTTTTATCACGAAAACGTGACTTTTCCTTTCATTTTAACCACTGGCTTGTGTTTTGTTCAAATGGTCAATAAGTACCATGATAACAATGATTTTGGCCTGCATTGCAAATTGCAAACCCTAACACCCCTAAAGCACAAAAAAAAGAGTGTATTGTTTTCCATGTGCTTCTCATGCAGTGGGATTTTGTCTGTCGTGTAATTCTTGTATATACTACATGTCCTTATTTATTTGTATTTGTATTTGTTACAACTGTGTAATATTGGTGTGTGTGTGTGTGTGTGTGTGTGTGTGTGTGTGTGTGTTTGCATCTGTGCGTGTTTGTGTGTGACAGAGAAAGAGAGAGAAAGTATTGTGTATTCCTCCCATCATAAACATCCTCACAAGGAGTTTTGTATAAAATAGATTTGTAAATTCCCATGGATTTAAAAGTGTACTGTACATATTTTTTATTATTAAAAAAAAATCCCTACACCCTATCCATATTGTCCCTCAGCAGATATTATTGCTTTTATTGAAAGTGATACAGCTGAAATGCTTTCACTTGACTAACGTCTATAAAAAAATTTCCTTACACCTGGAATCCATAATCCATCAGAACAGTGTTCGGAATTGGCACACGGAGATACTGCATTCTTCTGCGATAAAGGCAAGTCGTCATTCCCAGCCAAGCTAAAATCCCATCATGGCTAACACACTGCGCTATCTGTTCTCTATATAATGATCTCACTTGGGTTGTACACACATACACATACACACACACACACGAGGGAGAAGTGCTCTGTTAGAGCCTGCTCATTCTCCTGGTTTCTATTTGCAGAGTCTTTCTGTGTGTGTGTGTGTGTGTGTGTGTGTGTGTGTGTGTGTGTGTGCAAACAAAGCAGTGGCAAATCTCCTGGGACATGTATGTGTGTGTGTGCGGGTGTGTATGAGTGAGTGCAACTACACACATATAGACACCTGGGGCTTCACTAGGCAGGCCTGCGGCTCCTTTTCATTAGGGTTCATGTGTGCATGTATGTTTACATCCATATGCGTTTCTGTCTTAAACCCCTCAATTTTAACAGGGTACCTTGGATTTCTCTGGAGGTGTGTGTGCTGCAAGTGTGTGCATGTGTCACACTATACACTGGCTAACATCAGACTTCCACTCCACTAGTCTACACGCGATCAGAAAATCCTCGACGTGATTCTTTGATATAATGCAATAACAGCACCGACTCAATCAAATGCCTTCCTCACATGATGGATACGGTCTTATGATGGATATTACACATGGTTCGAGTGGATCGTATGGCTTCCATATGGAGCGCCTGGGGTTGTGTGTGAATGCGTGTGTGTGGGTGTGGGTGTGTGTTGAGCATGGACTGATATTCTGATTTATTTATTGCCCATGTTTCTGCTATAAGCAATGTTTTATGGCTGAGTGAAACTTATCTGACTCTGATCTCCGAGGGAGTGTCTTGCAAAGTGCTAAGCGAAAACAACTTTTGATTTGCACAGAAAGGGGCGTGAGTTGAACCCGAAGGCCGCTACCTTCAAACTCCTATAATTCCCATAGGAACGGGATTTAGAGTCCAAGGGTCTTGTCTTATTATAGGCAAACTGATAGGGAAGTACGTTGCTAATCACTATACAAATCACCATCCTGGCACATTGGGTTTCAAGCTGACAGCAGAGCTTCTAACATGTTATTTGAATGTGAGGCCTAAGTGTGGATATGATTAATTGGGCCAAAATGGAGAATGATTTTAAACAGATGCACCTCACGGTGCTCCAGAGTGAGCCGAGAGTGCATTAGAGAGAGGAATGGTACAGCTGGGAGTGTACAGCCCTCCTCTCTTCTCGGTGAGGTGTCAAACCATACGCCTGGATTTATGAGCACCCAGAGAGAGAGAGAGAGAGAGAGAGAGAGAGAGAGAGAGAAAGAGCACTTGACTGGTTCAAACATGTTTATGATGCTCCAGAGAAACCAGGGCGGGGGGAAAGTGAGAGAAAGAGATTTGCAAAGAAAGATGAAGACAGAGAGAGAATAGATGTTCTCTGAATGAAAAATTGGGAGCAGATGAAATATACATCAAAATAGTTTGCACTCTTTGGGCCTGAAAAGGAAGCGATATTTCCTCAACCCCACCCCCCCCCCCATGCACCTTCCCATGAGCCTCCCAAGGCACTTCACGACGGGCCAATGCCGCCAGAGACGTTTTCAAGAATGATTTCCCTCTGCTTAACATCTTTATGGCGCAAATCCCCATTTATCACGTATTTATCACATGTAGCAGCTAAGCTATCCGTTCAAAGTAAGGACATTGCGACAAGACCGGTTGCGTTGGTGTTAATCGCCGTGGTACCACATGGTTTTCGTCTTGTTGAAAAGGTTCCAAAAGCTCGCAAAAAACTGGTGTGGTTTTGGAGTTTTCATTAAAGCCAGCTTCTATATGAACACTTCAAAAGCCACCCGTGGGGAACGCATGTTCAAATGAATCAACACGCATTGACAGTGCGTTGAGGCCGTGGGGTGGAAATGGTTTATAGTACTCTCTCTGGAGAGGAGAGGAGTGCTGTGATTACTCAATAGTTCTCATATTATAGGTCTAACATCTGCGCTGAAAAGGGGACAGTGTGTATGTGTGTGTGTGTGTGTGTGTGTGTGTGTGTGTGTGACTTAATGAAATTGGCACAGATGTTTGAAACCATGTCACATGCTCCATACATGGTTACATGACATTACTGATAATTAACCTGGGCCCGAAACAGTAACACAAGCATTTTCCTTCTAGGCACTCGAAAACTGGTATACTGGTATACTCGACAGCTTTTGTGTCATTTGTTCAGCATTTTGTCTTCCATAAATACAGAGGTGCCTACATTGTTAACAAATTGTTTAGCAGGCAGAGAGGATAAACAGGTTTTTTTTTATGACCCCTCCCCCCAGCATGTCAGATGTACAAGCAGCAGTAAAGCATACTTCAGAATGAGAATTGTGCTGAAACAAAATCAATTTTGCGAGCTTCGCAGCTCACACACCAGTGCATGAACATGGTACTATGACGTACAATTTCAGAATTTCCACCAGCACGGGAAGAACATTGCCATTCCTCGCAGTCGCCCATTTTGGAATCAATCGGCTCAATTGTAAGAACCAATCACAGGCTTTGCTAATGTAACATGTTCTCGTACGAATACGTCATGGAAACCAGATGGATTTTGTCTTTGTACCAGGAAGTATGAAGGCCTTCAGAAATAGCCACAAAGCCACACCCACTTTTTTTCTCTACTATCTTTTTTTTTTCTATTTCTACCAGAATCAAATACTCATACACATCTTTTTCACATCCAGCGTCCTTTCCCCTTCAGTGAATGGGCTACTTGCACTCGGGGGCCATGACTTATTTCTGTTTTGACCTTACTGTAGCATTGTATACTGTATATTCGACAGTACAGTAGAACAGCAACAGCTATCACAATAAAGCCATAGTGTTGGGGTTAACGTTAGCTTGGATGATGTTTGCTTCTATTAATAGGTATCTTCTTACCTTCGTAGTAGTTTCTGTATAATGAAGCGTACAATCTGACACCTCTCTCCAAGTTGCTAAAAGGAACTTTGCAAATGTTCTTCCGCATATGATGAATGTCGTCGATGTTTATTTATTTATTTATTTATTTACTTTTGCAAGCTTCTGAAGACACAGCGTATAACATAGCTCCATTGTTATTACGCTGGATGAGCCAGAAGCATCACTGTTATAATCTTGAAATGTCTGTGCCGAGTAGCCAGTTTGCCTTTCCGGCAGGTGAATTTTTGCTATTATGACCACTGCTTTATTTGCAAGCAGAATAGTGTAGTTTTCAGGTGTCTCCTATATTTATAAGACAAGGGCCTTAAAAAAAAAAAAAAAAAAAAACATCAATTCTGCTAGACCGCAGATTTTGGCACCTCTATAAGCAGGAAACAGTGCATTGGCCTGGTTTCGAGAAGTCCAGACGTGCCATGTTTAAACGTGGGAATGCACTTTTTCTCCATGGCATTCGCCATTTAAACACACAGACGTACAAACACAAAGCGTTTGGAAATATTAGGGCTGACATGATTCTGAACACTGCGCAATTGTTCGGAGAACGTGCCTCATCCGCTGCACGTCATATCATTTACACAGCATTCAAACATGACGGCTTAACAGCAATGTTTCCAGGGTGCAATTTCACAAGAGCGGGGTTTGGCAAGCGCACCTCTTGAGTCACCTTAACATAACCCTATTGATAGGCGAAAAAAAAAAAAAAAAAAAAACCTGAGCTCACTCAAGAGATTCAAATGGGCTGCTTGATTTGTGTCCGGCTATTCTGCTCGTGTCTCGTCACTCAATCTTTCCAGATGCATAATAAATGAGTTGGAGTCACTTAAGTCATTTGAGGCCATGAATTGGTGATGATTCAGAGTGAAGATGACTCGCCAACTAGGATCCAGTAGCTGGTCCAGACATTTCTTACTCTTTTATGTATGTACCTTTCTGACTAAGTCACATATTGAGCTTTATTTGTGTGATAATATATTTACAAATGTGGACTTAAAGTAAAGCTGAAAGACATGGGCAAGTGATTAGAAAGTCCTTGATGTTCTCCTGCTACATGGATGCTAACACGGATGCTAGCTAGACACAATTTGTGTATCGTATTTGCTAATTCCCTTAAAAGAAAAAAACATACAAACAAACAAAACAAATAATATTAAAATTAATATTTATGGAAGGAGTCTCCAGTACCCAGAGGTTTTATCCTGGGAAAATCTTCAGGACGGAGAGTTTTCCATTTTCTCAATAAGGTGCCATTTTTGTTTTGTCTTTCACTTCAAGAGAGGGAATGGAATGTAATGGAAGTGATGCCAGAAATGAACTTGTTTCAATGACATTCCACAACATTGCATATACTGTAACTGTAAATGGATAAAAATAACGAATGCTCTTTAATTATTGGTGAAAATTTTCTTTCAATTTGCTGTGACACAAGAGTCATAAACCACTTCGGGACATGCAGTTATAGAAAATTAAATCAACTTTGGTGTTTTTTCAACAGAAATTCTGTTTTGTGTCTGGCCATATCTGACACTCTGCTGTTGATTTTTGCTATTGCAGTACACAGCAAGTGTTTATATATTTACCTTTGCCTTTACACCATTTTAGCCATAAGGTTAAAAAAAAAAAAAAAAAAAAAAAAAAAAAAAAGTTTCACTTTGAGGGTCAAAATGCTATGGACCAAGATCTTAAAATCACAGGATTGTCAAAGAATTTCAAGCTTTCTTAATGTGATTCTCTTTGGAAATGTGTCATTATTTTGATAGACCCAGAATTGTGGTATTGTCTCATGTGTGTATAATAGTGTAAATGTTTTCCAACACACCTCCCCTAATTTGAGGTCTGCATGCTCACAGTTGCCTCTGCCCTCGCTGCACTTTACGTATGAGCTGAAAGGATAATGCCCCCCCCCCCTTTTTTTTTTGGTCTGTCATTTCATTCTTCCAGCCGATAAAGGAACCTGAATAGGATCGACAGAGATTTAATAATAGGGAAGCCCAGACCACAATGAATGCAAAGTCCCTTTGATGGAATGTAATTTTTCCAGCATAATCTAATAGGACAGGATGGCAGAATAGGCCTTGAGTTTGTGTAGGAAGAAGAAAAGGAGGGGGAGGCCATTACTGCAAAGCCTGCACTATCTCAACAGAGCTGTTTCTGAATAGTAAGTAGCGTCTTATTTAGAGGCCTCAACACTGTCACTAAGGAGACAGGAGAGACCGAGGGAGAGAGAGGGCGCCCAAGGAAAACACAGCCGATATATATATATGTGTGTGTGTGTGTGTGTGTGT